>APFE030080307.1:30265-65760 GCA_000404065.3 Pinus taeda
GAGTAGAGAAAGAACTTTGACTAGGTTGAATTATACCAACCTCTAGCATTTTTGCAACCATACATTCAATTTCACTCTTTTGGGCATAAGGATATTTGTAAGGCCTGATGTTTGGAGGAACACTTCCATCTTTATAGTTGTGAGTGGTAGGCTTCCTTGTTGCCATAATTTTTCTTTCCATTTTTCTTGCCAACCTGAATGCATTCTCCAATGAATCAGGTTCTCAAAGGCGAATCTCATGTTATGCAACCAACTCACAAAATAGAAGAAAAGATAGATTAACGACTTAAAAATCATTCTCTTCGAGGTGGAAACCTCCTTTTCATTACAAAAATGAACAATTATTAGACAATACAAATGACAAAACCTCCTTTCTATATATAGGAGTCTAAGGGGTCCCAATATAATCAAAGCCAACATAATAATAATAATATAAGGGCACAACAATAACAATAGTGGGCTTCTATGGGGCACAATAATAATAATATGGGCACAACAATAAAAATAAGGGTTACAATGACAATAGTAATGGGGGGAATCACTAGTATTATAGGGACCTGACACTCACCCTTTTACTTATATCTTAAATATGACAGGGAAAAATGTTTCTTCTTAAGTTTCTCGGTTAAGGATAGGTAAGAGAAATATAATTTATGAAAGGGGACTAGGGAAAATCTTATAGAACAACTTTCAAAGTCACAAAGTAAAGTATTAAGTTTGTTTTTAGTCCAACTACTCTTTTTTCGACAAGGAATTTTCATATAGTTTACTGCAAACCTTTGAGAATGGCTCCTTTTTATTCAACATTTTGCTACTTTGGCACCACTTTCTTCACCTTTATGATATTTTTCATTACTTTTAGTCATTTTTTATTTTGATAAGCATCCAGTTCTAGGACTTTAGGGTTGGGTCTTTTATTGAAGTAGTGCACATTTTTTCTTTTATTTTTCTCTTCTCTTTACCTCTCAACCTATTATTTTGGCTTGATTTGAGTAAGGTTTGCATGATTTTTTTCATTATTCATTCAGAATTTTTTATGGTGACATTTGACATGCTACTCGTAAGTTGGGGAATGAAAATGCACATGGATGAGATGGAGATGCATGAGAATTGTGAAAAAACATTAAGTATGGGGGTGATATGATTACACTACCTATTTTGATCCTTAGTAATAGCTAGTAGTAGAGGCCAATACACACTCATCAGAGAACAATTATGTTTTCCCATGGTTATACAAGAGAAGAAGGTAAGATTATTTCTTGGTTATAAATAATAAATATTTGTATCTATATCATAATAAACTTTATGAACAAGTTAGAATTATCAACAACATTCTAAGCTAATAAACAACACCTAGAATCATACTAAATGAAGAAGTCATCATAGAGTAATGTTTGTTGACACATATAAGATGAAATGTCTGGGGAATATGAATTGATATGCCACTACAAGATGAATCTAAAGCACACATGCGTGATGAAGTGTAAGAGATAAGCATGCTTGTATATGAGAAGATGGAACATAAATCTCGTACATGTAACAACATCACACTCAACAAAGTGTGTCTCTAAGGTAGTTACCCTAAAGGGGGAAACGATGACCACAAAATATTGATTTTCTTGTAAATACTATCTAATATTTATGTTAAAACTGCTTTTTTGGTTATAAAATAAGTCATAAAGCTATTTTTGGTTGGCTAAGAACTTGTTTTCCTTGAATGGAAGGAAATAAGTTGATGGTCCCAACACTAAGGGCATTTGGTAAGAACAAAAGTATATCCCCTTATGGATCACTAATAAATTATTTCAAGTACCATAATTTTCCTTAAACAATAGTGATAAGTCAACTTGTATTAATGGATAACAATTAATAATAGTTGTTTTCATTATCAATTAATAATTAGGTTATAATAAATTTTACCCTCTCGCAAAAATAAATAAATCTTAAATGGACCTAAGGTTAATATCAATATGTTTTATCCTTGGAGGTTATAGGTTCAAAGCTAAAGGGGGTAAAGGTTGTTCACATTGATTAATAGTCAATGTTGGCTTGTTGTGTTAGTATTGGCTTTTGGGTTTTGAATACTAGCTCCATCCAATTTTTTTGTCAAACATACTTCTCTGAACTTAAATTTTGTATTACAATAATTTTGTGGGTTAGAAAACCAATCTAGGAGAGTTATATACTATATTAAATTTTATTATGCTAATTTATTAAATTATATTTTCAATGTTAATAAGTACCAATTTTGACCTATACTAAAATTTATAATTAAAACCTTATATTTTTCGAACAACTATAATATGGAGATTAATCATTTTATTTGTTTTAGTAATTATATGAACATATTTATTATAATAATGAAATTCATATCTATAAATATTCTTCAAAAAAGAAAATATATATATATATATATATAAATATATATATATATATTATATAAATTATTAATTTTTGAAATTTAAAATTCTTTATATATAATCCAGCTTTTGGGAATGGGGATGGTTGTTAGGATTTAAACCATGTTAGGAATAATCAACATAATGCCTTCATATATTTATTAATGGCTTCTCGCTATGAATTAGTTGTATTGACTGAGCATGGAACTCTTAAATGATATAGTCACGGGGACCTAGTGCCAACAACCTCGCTCTGCCCTTAGCAGAAGAGAAAAAATTAATGTCTTTCCTTCAATATATATTATTATATATATATATTATAAATATTTATTAGATTATATATACACACGGCACATGATTTTTTTTGTATATGAGCATCGTTTCAATTCTTATGGAGAAGAAAGCGTAAAAAAAAAAGAAAAAGCAAATACATACAATAAATTTAATTAGTGATATCATTAAGAATTTTTTTACATAAATAAATTTCACATATTATCATATTATATATGTATATATATTTTGAATTAATATTAAAACTTTTTACAATTTAATTAAATAATAATAAAAATAAAATTTATTATACCAAAAATAAAGTAAAATTTAATTTCTTTGTATTGGGTAGTTAATTTTGGGTTATGAGTCTTTCATATATCTATAATCTTCACAAGGTTCAGGGTTTCACATCACTTCTTGGATCAAGATTTCACCTCTGTCTCTTAGACACTCACATCTTTTATTAATGAGGACTCTTTGGTGATCTATTATTGCCACATACTCGCATTGATATAAGGAGGACCTATGATTGTTCATGGATCCATGAGAAGGCCGTGGAGACCTACGTTGAAACATTTATGTTGAGACTTGTATGAGACATCTTCTTTGGAGACCTGGACATAGTTCGAGGAACTAAAACCTAAATCATTGTAAGCTTGTGCATTGAGCATCGTTGAGGGACCTAACGAAAAGTCGAAGAATTATGAACATGGAACCTAAAGGACCCTTGTTGAAGCTCGTGTGGTAAAAAAATTAAGCTCGTTGTCACCTATTGGGTTTTCGTAACATTCGATCTCTAGGGCTCATTCTCTCTACGACTCGTAAGGTATATTGTTGTGACATGTCATCATTGCATGGTCCAGGTGGATATTGGTGGCCACCCACCTATTCCACCTAGACCTCCAGTTGGTTTCATTTGTTTCCTTGTTTATTTCAGCGTTTACTAATTTTTTTTGTAGCTTTTTAGGTCCCGAACTTCTGGAACAGTTTTAACCCCCTAAACAACATTTTTTGAGGTTTGTTGTAGGTCTGTGGACATAAGAAGTTACTTATCGCAAATCCTATAGTACTAAGAGAGACCTTTCCAACAAGGTATCGTATGCACCAAACGAAGATAATATGACCAAGTTATGACCTTGGGAAATTGGCTGCCCAACTAACCCCAATGGGGCCCACAAACTCTTGGCGTTACATCTCATGGGGTTAGGGTTTTGGTTGTTTAGGGTTTTATCTTGTTGCTCAATAATAAATAGGCCCTTGAGCCTTATTGTAACATAGTTCAGAGACATGTAGCTACCACATGTCTTCTCAAAGATAAGCTACCATCACCCAAGCTAATTTATTTCCATTCTGTTTGTAAGCATAGTTCAATATTTTTCTATTAATGAAATGAAGTGTTTTTCTACTGCATCTTTATATTTATGATTAGATCTGTAATTTGTTGCATTCTTGTTTAAGTTTAGATCAGTGGTATAAGAGCCAAGTTGCTCTTCTCTGTTTTTCTTTACATGTCTCTGCCGAGGTCAGGGTATAAGGTGTTAGGGCTTGATCTGGTTGAATCATTGTAAGATTAGCCACATAAACCCCAATGACCTTCCATGGCGAAAGAAAATAAAGATGAGGGGGAAAGAGATCCTTTCAAAATGTTGCTTGAGGAAGACCTCGAGTGACAGAGGAACGTGATGATGGATAACTTTGCCCAGATCCTTCGACGACTACCCATAGGCGATGCATCTTCATCCAACAACCACTCTGGAGGTGCCACTCCTTTTAAGGTACAAGTTAACTTCGATATTCCCATATTCGAGGGCTAAATAGATGAAAATGTCGTAGATAAATGGTTAAATATGTTGGAAGGATATCTTCCAGTTCATGACTTTTTCAATTGGAAAAATATTACTTTTTCACTTCTCAAATCCACCCCACACATCAAGGACTGGTGGGAAACCTATTGTGAACAAAAGGACGTGAGTGAACCCTCGTTGTTTTCATCCACACCCACTTGGGATTCTTTTCAAGACGCCATCAAGGAACAATATTACTTTGTTAGGATCTATGAAGATAAATACATAAGGTGGACCACGCCACGACAGGGAAGGGACCAAGATGTCCTAGAGTTCACAAATGTTTTCCATACCCTTCGCACGAAGCTAGGCATCGAGGATTATGAAAGGCATTTGGTTGTCAAGTACTGCGGCTATCTACACAAGTACATCTAAGACAATATGGAGTTTCTGGACATTTCCTCGCTCAGCATGATGTACTGATAGGTTGTCAAGATTGAGCAGAAGTTTAAATAGAATAAGCGAGACTTTGGATTTATGAATCCAAAATAAGGAAAAAATGCCCCAAAACAATAGAGAAAAGGACAAAGCCAATGCGGGGCTACCTAGGACAACCTGTTGAAGCCCTAAGCTAAGAACAACATGATGAAGACAAAGAAGGACACGAGAAAATGGTGTGAGTTCCATAAGAGCTCCACTCACAACACAAGTGAGTGTCAGGCCAAGCAGTCATTGGTGGTTGAGCTGAAGGCCTCCGCATCAAAAGCATGTTCCGAATTTGAGTCAGAACCCAATAAGGGGAATGACAACAAGCATATCATTGATTCAGAGCCCAGTGCCATCGTGACCACCACCAATATCTATAAGATTGAGCCTGAAGATTGAGAGGAGGGGAAACACCTCTTCCACTCACATATGTGGGTGAAGGGTTCCACACTGTTGTTCATTGTCGACAACGAGAGCCCAAAGAACCTCATTTCAACAGAGGCCATGAAACAACTGGGCCTAAAGACTACAACACATTCATAGCCATACACCATCGGGTGGCTTCACCAAGGATGAGCTCTCCACGTCAACCAACAGTGTCACCTTCCCTACAACATCAAGCCCTTCACGGATGAGGTACTGTGTGATGTTTCTCCTCTTTAAGTTAGTGATGTATTATTAGGAAAACCATAATTGTGGAAGCGGCATGTTGTATATGAGTGTATACCTCTCTTTTTGATACAACTTTGGCCAATAAGTTGTATGGGATACCATAGGTAGCCCTGCATACCGCCATCTCTTTGATCACTATAAATTAATGCAGCAAGATCATTACCTAGACTAGGAAATTTGTTTTCCTTATGATTTTCCCTCAGGGAAATAACAAGGTTGTGTCCATGACTTCCAGGAAGAGATCTTCCGCAAAGTAGCAGTAGATGGACAAGGTCATGGAGGAGTACAGAGAAAATTTCGCCTCACCTACAGGGGTACCTTTGCACAGTCAAGTCAAGCACTCCATTGATTTGACCCTGGGCGCACCGCTTCCTAATGGACCAATATATCGATGCTTTGTTATGTAGAATGATGAGATCAAGAGGTATATCCAAGAACTATTTCAGAAGTGGAACATTAGGCCAATCTCATCACCTTATGGGAGCCCAATTGTATTGGTATGGAAGAAGGATGGGACCTGGAGACTCTGCATTGACTATTAGGTGCTGAATAAGATCACGGTCTAGAATAGGTACCCAATCCTGCGGATTGATGACCTTTTGAACCAACTCAAGTGGGCCAAATATTTCAACAAGATTGACTTGAAGTCAAGTTATCACCAGGTGCCTATCGAACCCTTCGATGTGTGGAAGACTTCCTTCAAATCCAAGGAGGGCGTTTTCAAATGGTTGGTCATGCCATTCAAATTGATGAATGCCCTTGCAACCTTCATGAGATCGATGGACGACATCTTGTGACCCTTCACCAATGCATTTGTGGTGGTTTATTTAGGTGACATCTTGATCTTTAGGCAGAGTTGGGAAGAGCACCTCCACCATATTCGACAGGTCGTTCAAACGCTGTGAAAACACAAGCTTTGTGCTAACTTGGAGAAATGCACTTTTGGCCTGACCTAGGTTTAATATCTAGGGTACATCATTGATGAGCAGGGTGTGCATGTGGACCCAACCAAGATACAAGTAATTCACGATTAGCCAGCCCTAAACACTCTAACAGAGCTCCACAACTTTTTGGGTCTTGCTAATTTCTACCGTAGGTTCATGTTGGGGTTCTCTCATATCACTTGGCCTTTAAGTCAAGTCACCAAGGGCGGAGCGAAAGCATTTTTTTTTGCTTGAAACCCAACAATAGTCGTTTTCCAAGTTGAAGCACAGTCTCTGCTCTGCATGGGCGCTCACATTATCAGACCTGCAATAAACATTTGAGATTGAGACAGATGCCTCCGACTATGCTATTGGTTCAGTTCTTACTCAGTAGGGGCATCCGGTGGCTTACCACCGTGAGAAACTTTTAGACACAGTGCGAAAGTATCCCACTTACGAAAAATAAATGTATTCCATTTTGTAGGTTTGTCGTCAATGGAAGCATTAAATTTCGGGGAAGGAAACGGTCATCCACATAGACCACTGACCCCTGCAGTTCATACAAACATAAGGGAAGTTGCAGAATGATCACCATAAAAAATGGTCCACCTATATGTAATAGTTCCATTTGAACATTAAGTATAAGAAAGGAAACACCAATAATATCACTGATTGCCTCAGATGACCACCAATCATGGCACTGATCAATGTGCTCGAATCCTGTGGGCATGAGACTTGGGGGTGGCTACATCTTTACGCAGAAATTACGCAGAGAAGGCAACCCAACCTTGCTCTGGAAAACTGCGCAGATCATCTCAGCAATAGTCATTGTTCATTGAAATCGTGTAGATCTATCTCTTAGTGACCACAGGGAAAGATGACATGCTAGATGACTCTCAAGGAGTTGAGGAGAAAGACCAAGGAACCGAGTTATGACAAGAGATCGAGACCTCATGCAAACTCCGTCGGATGCATATCATCTCGAGGGTAAGTATGGTAAGTAAATAATATATTTTGAAGTACATCTATTAGTATAGCTTGAAGGACTATTTGTCATTGTCATATCATCCTATCTTTAATAACATGCATGTTTGCAAGCACAATGTCATTTCATGTGTTTCCTCTACGTGTCTTGATTCCTTTTCACTTGTTTGACTAGCTTCCGTCTTTGGCATGTTGATTGCTATGTCATGATTGCGACCCAATTTTGGTAATGTCGAAGGTTTGTCTTTGTGTGCATGAGTATTTTTCGCTTTGTTGACATCGATTGCACTCACACACAAAGGTTTAAACACTGTCACGCAAGTGTTGTCATGATCGTTCGAAGACATATCTCAATTGTTGCATTTGTCGCTCTTAACTTTTTAGTCAATCTCACTAAGCACATGTTTGTCTTGTTGGTTTGAAGTGTCATGTCGTCAAGTCAGGCTAAGTGTGTGATCACAATGTCATGAATGCACAAGTTCACTTGCTTTCACACTTAGTCAATTTTCTCGAAAATCTGTCGACCAGACAACCCTCCGTCAAATGGACCCGATCTCAGTGACCTTGCAATGCTACCCAAAACTACGTAGAGCTTAAGGCTGTCCTCTAGCCAGCCTGCTCTACAAAATTCTGGAAATGAGCTAGCTGACTGACTCCTAAAACTACACAAAAGTTGTCCCAGAAGCCGATCCTATCTGTGCTTCTTGCAAGACCTCCCATCAATCATCCTGCTAGTAAACCAGGAGAAATTACTTGAGCTATGACCTAGGGTTGTGATGATCTCCAAAATTGCACAGAGATGTCCTATCCCGCCCTTCCTTCTCGCTTTGCAAACAACCTAGGAATTACACAAAGTTGTCCTACCCTTCTAGCCCTTCTTCCTCGCTCTGCAAACAACTCAGCAATTGCGTAGAGATATCCTGCCCAACCCTTCTTCCCCACTCTGCAACCAACTCAGAAAATGCGTAGAACTATCCTGGCCCGGACTGTGTCTTAGGATTGCACAGTTTTGACTAGTGGCTGCCATAGCTCGGCCTTGTGCTCCTTTTGAAAATTGTGTAAATTTTTCTACCAGTGCCTCTCACTACCCGCACTATCTTCCCCAAAGAAATTACAGAGATCCAAACTAGATGATGTGCTTAGTTCTCCCTTAGAAAATTGTGTAGATTGGTCCAACCACCCAACTTGGCCTTCCTCTTGAAAACTACGCAATTATGCCTCGCAGTTGGTTTTTGCCCCGCAACTATCACCGATGTCTCAGATTGTGAAAATTTGTCTCCCAGTGACATTTGCACAATTTTTCCCGATAGTGCTCTAGAGCCTCGCATCCCGGCTTGTGTTGTGCTCCCAAAGTCTCAATGCCTTGTTCCTCTCCTAGTCACCTGCATCGAAATGGAAAACAATGCATCATGTCAGACTAAGAGATTTTTGGATTTGATGTCATCTTGTCATGAGTGATTGCAAAAATAAGTACATGGATAGAATATGGTGTGACGATGAACGAGATGAAGAAGGAGTGCATGCTAGAAAACTTGCTCGCTTTTGAAAAAACACATGAAGCACATAGAGCAACAAGTGATGAAGACACATACACATCCACCTTCAAGTGAACACCAAGACCATTGAAGACCATGCAGACTATGTCATGCAGAGGTGAAGATATGATACACCAAGATCACACTCATTATTCAGCAGCATAGCAACTTGACATAGACACCATAGTCAGCCAATACATGTTAGCAGTGTCATGCCAAGTTGTGGCATGAGTTGTCTCTGCCACATCACTATTATGGGCCATACTTGTCGTAATCAATGTAATGTAAAGTGGAAGTCCAAGAGACCCACATATGAAGTCGAAGAGTCACATTAGTTGAAAAGTCATAGGAAGTCAAATAGTCACAAGGGAAGTCGAAGAGTCACAAGGGTCAGTCATTCCCCTTGGCTATATACACCCCTGCATTGTATGAGGAAAGGAAATTTTCACCTTGGCTACTCCCACATAGCCTTGAGAGTCTGTAGTCTTTTCTTTGAGAAGTGAGCAGTGGCTCCAATGTCCCACTACTGGGACTAGTGATGTATGGTGTATAGATGTGTCTCGGATCTTTTGCTTAATTCAAAAGCCTGTCTCAGGCCAACATGTTTTCACACATGCTTTGTATCTGTTTGTAAGACTATTATTTAAACGTTTGTAATGCATGTTTGCTTAACCTGTATTAAGATAGTTGAACTACTTTGATTATTTTAGTACTCATATTATTGAAGACGTGTTGTATCATTTGTCACTGATGTCCCGTCTGCATGGACTACTCTACTAGACATTAGATAGAACATATTTGTGTATTTCTTGGTGTTAACAATCATCACCCCCTTGTGGAATATTCCACTGCACGTTGTAAGTTTTTTCCCTTGAGCTTTGGTTTTCACGACTGCTGCATTCGCTGTGGACTATTCCGCTGGATGTTGGAAAAACTCTTGTTTTTATTCGCGTGTGTTTCTTCCTGGGTTGGGACTATTCCCTCTCATCAAGAGGCTCACTTTACGTCCCCCTTTTGACAGTAGGAGAACCTGAACACAAAGTGACATTACACACTCACCATGTACACTCACGTTGCTTTCTTGAAATTACAAGCATAACAACCTCATGTCCTAAACAATAAGAGCTAAGGCAAATCTAATGGAAATCGGGCCATTATCCCGGATGGGACTCCTACACCAAACAGTGTAAGGTCTAGTTGGGTCTTCATACCGAGGAGATCCCCTAAATGTTGGCAGGTCCAACACCCTCAACATTTCTGGCGCTAGAAGGAAGGCCAGATTGCAAGCTAAGTCCTCAAAGTCTGTTTTGAATCTCTGAACATCTTTCATGACTCATGCTAGAATTAAGCCTCCAACATGCCTTTCTCATGGACATTATTTTGAAGTGTAGGAGGACCTCTACAATGACTTGTCACGTTTCACGTATGATGGTGAAGGCGGAGCAACCTTGCTCAAACATGAAGTTGCCTTCATGGGTTTCTGTGAAAAGAATGAGATCCATGACGATCACATTTCCTGCTCGTTGTTCACCTACATTCTTAGAGGGAACACACAACAATGGTGTGTCATGTTTCTTGCAGCCTCCATTCACCCTTATGATAAGATGATCAAAGAGTTTCTGATGCTTTCTATCATTATAACCGAAAAGTACTTAATAAAAAAATTCTGGAATTACGGAAAGCACCTGATGAATCCCATATGCAATTTTGGACTCTTTTTTGTAAGCTCGCTTTTCAAATTCCAGAAGATGAAATTGATTGGAATTTTCTCAATGAAATATTTTGGTATCTTCTTCACATATCTAAAAATATACAAATATTAGAATCATTCAAACCCCTCCCAACATGCCTCGATGTTAGAGTTTCCAAATCCAAGAAGGGCAAGGTCGCTGTCATAAGTGACGGTCCATTCTCATCGCATCAAATAGCTCTAGCTCTGCAGTGCAAGGTGGGAGAAGGTGTGCACACATTTGTTGAACTGTCACATCCTCCCACCCCACTTGTTGTTAATATCTGTGCAAATTCAATTTGAAAGCTTGATGGTTTTCACGTGAACGCATTCCCTCAGCCTCCGTCTTCTGGTAATGTTAGTCCTCTAGATTGTACCATGTTGTGTTCTCCCATTCCATACTCTACACTTGTTGTCATGAGGATCAAGTTGTCGACAGAGTTGGTGTTGTGCAACCAACTTGCACTATCATTCATGACGGGTATGTGCAGGAATCTAAAGAAGAACCCACAGTGAAGGATGACCTCCTTCTATTCACACCTCATTTTCTCTATCCTAACATCCTTTGTGATTCTGCCATTTTTTATTTTCCTTTTGAAAACTCATCTCCGGATGCTTCTACTTCAGATCATTCACAGGACACACCAGGTTTCATTTTGTCATTACAGTGCAGAGAGGAAACATCTTTCTCTGAAAATCCATCTCATCTTTCATCTGTCATTTCTGAAAACATAGAGGGTGAACATCCTTGTTTCTCATCAACCCCTCTGCATGATTCATTAGATCATGAGGATGTTGATGAACATCCTGAATTTTTTGATCGCGGTTGTTGTCATCTCTTTACTTCTTCATTTTATCACAATGTTGATTCACTCGTTGCTAATCTTTCTAAGCCACTGGTCTCCGATAATCTACTTGCTGATGAAGTGGAAACCCCTCAAGCAGTCGAGGCACTTCATCTTGCACTGATGGTTATGTTAGGCCCTCGTTGTCTTGAGGTTAGTTACACTTTTGATCATAAAATTGTTGAAACACCAAAGGATCCTCATCATTCTCATGTGTGCATTGAAAATCAATATAGTTCACATATTTTGCTTCCTCCACCTGAACCACATGATCCTATCGCTCACGCATTGGAGGGATCATACATAATGAGCATGCTTGTGAAACGCAAGTTGTCTTTCTTTCTCATTTGTCTCGTTTGTCACATTCCAAAGAGTGTACGTGCTTATCGAACGTGCACAGTGTGTCACCACACCATGGTATGTCTACAGAATGTTTGTATTGCACATTTACTCGTTTATTTTATATGGATGCTTTGAAACTCGGAGCGCGTTGGTATTCACTGATTCATATGTATTGTTTTCTGGTTTACACGTTTATCTTTCTTGTGAACCATGCCTTCACCAACATAGGTCAACCAATGCGCTGGTGGCTACATTGGAAATATCACTTTACGTGAGTAGGCCCATGCATTGTTTAGTTTAGTAGTAGGAGTAATGTTTGCTTTCTTATTTCACTTTGTTTTCATGTTTGTTTGCTTGCTTACTTGGTTTGGTTCACTTGCTTTCTTTCTTCGCTTACTTATTTTTCTTTCGCTTTAATTATGCTCTTTTCTTTCTTGTTTGTTCGCTTGTTTGTACTCATAGGTTTAGTCTCACATGAAACTGTGTTTGGCTCTTGAGATAAGCTGGGAAAATATATGAGGACTTGTACAACTATCAACATTTTGTTATCCATTTTCCTCTCTCTTTATGAAGATCTTGTTATCTTCAATCAATGATACCATGATGGAAAATACATTCTATTCAGATTGAGTCTTGGTGAAAACACATCGCTTGCACTGTTGACTAGTACCACCTACTATAATCAATTTTTTTTTTGTTAACCCTTGTCAACCTAGTCAAGTAGAGTAAGGTGAGGGGGAAACCTTAACAAGTATGTCAGAGGTATATATAACATACTTATCTGAAGGGAAAACCTCTTATGCACAGTTCTTTGAAAAGACGAAAAATGAAAAATGAAAAAATGAATAAGGCGAAAGAAGAGAAAGTCTTCCTGCACAAAGAGGTGATACAAGTAACTCCGTCAGGGTACTGATTAGGTTCGCTGGCAGCGGAGCGATGCTTGTGTTCCTACGTGACTTCGTTGGGGTACTGTTCAGGCCTGTTAGTAGTGGAGCAACACCAGAGATTAAACTAAGACTCTGAAATTTACATTACTTGTGCATATATATACCCCTCATCCCAATCAAAGAAACTAGTTGACTTGGCTTGAAAGTGTGATGAGCGATCAAGAGAATGGTAAGGACTATATCTTTCACCCAAGTTAGTGCTTAAGCCATGATGATCAAAGAATCGAACAATACTTCCAAAAGGGTTAGGCTCACTTTTCACGGAACAAAGTCCATACAAAGAGTTGAATTTCTACGAGTGTGTTGGCAATGTTGTAGCAGCTACAACCACCCTCCAAAATTTTGGATCGCATGCAAATTTCAGAGCCTACATTAGATCTTGTGATTGATCGTTCCCTGGCCACTTATTGGTAAGATGACGATCTCAAGCCCCCTCCTTGATCTTAAGATTTGTTCACGTTCTCATTTCATGCAGTATATGTCATCTTTGGGCATAAGGGCTATTGTTTGCCATGCAAAAGGGATGTTGTTCTGTTGTAAGGGCAATCTTTATGCGTATGGGTTGTTCTCATCACAGAGACATGTTTCACACTCACTTCAAGCACTCTTGTCACGAAGTTTGTTGCATCAAGAAAATTACGTTTTATATACTCTGGGTGATTTATGTTGTATCACTAAGTGTTCGTGTGTGATCATAGTCAAGTTCTATCACCGTGTACATCAATTTCACTGATATCACACTTAGCTGGTTTCCTAAGCAACCTAGTCTCATACAGCTTTCTAGAACTTCACACTCTTCTTATGCAACTTGCAAGCTTTTCCCTTGCCTGCTAGAACTGTGCAATGCGCAGAGACCCCAACCTCCCTTGGCATCCAAAACTGCACAGGGGTTTCCTCCAGTGTCCTTCCCCAGTCAGAACCCGCTGTCTTCAAAAACTGCTCAGTGTTATCTCTTAGCCGCCTAGCCAACAATGCTCTCCAAAAATGCACAGAGCAGTCCGACTGCCCTGCATTTAGAAATTGCATAGAGGTGTCCTCCTAGGACCCCATCCCGTAGAAGTGTCCTATCATCAGAAAATGCGTAGTATTGTCCCTCAGTTGCTTAGGCTACACTGCACTTAGAAACTATGCAAGGGTGTCCTCCTAGGATCACATTCCGTAGCAGTGTATTGCATCTCAAAACTACGCAGAGTAGGCCAGAAGCCTTGCTTCTAGAAATTGCGCAGAGCAGGAAGCCCAACCTTGCTTTGGAAAACTACACAGATCATCCTGGCAGTAATCACTATCTGCTGAAACCACGCATATCTATCTCTCAGTGACCACAAGGAAAGATGACATGCCAGATGACTCTCAAGGAGTTGAGGAGAAAGATGAAGGAACCGAGGTATGACAAGAGATCGGGACCTCATGAAAACTCCGTCAGATGCATATCATGTTGAGGGTAAGTATGGTAAGTAAATAATATATTTTGATGTACATCTCTTAGTATAACTTGAAGGAATGCTTGCCATTGTCATATCATTCTATATTCAATAACATGTATGTTTGCAAGAACAAAGTCATTTCATGTGTTTCCTCTACGTGTCTTGCTTCCTTTTCGCTTGTCTGACCAACTGTCATCTTTGGCATGTTGATTGCTATGTCATGCTTGTCACCCAATTCTGGTAATGTCGAAGGTTTGTATTTGTGTGCATGATTTATTTTCGCTATGTCAACATTGGTTGCACTCACACACAAAGGTGTAAACATTGTCGCTCAAGTGTCGTCACGGTCATTCGAAGACATATCTCAACTATCACACTTGTCACTCTTAACCTTTGAGTAAGTCTCATTGAGCACATGTTTGTTTTGTTGGTTTGAGGTGTCTTGTCATCGAGTCATGCTAATTGTGTGATCACAATGTCATGAATGCGCAAGTTCACTTGCTTTCACACTTAGCCAATTTTCCCAAAAATTTGTTGACTGGACAACCCCCATCAACCAGACTTATAGTGACCTTGCACTACTTCCCAGAACTATGCAAATCTTCAGGCTATCCTTCAGGTAGCCTGCTCTATGCAATTCTAGAAATGAGCCAACTGACTGACTCCCAGAATTGTGCAAAAGTTGTCCCAGAAGTCGATACAGTCTGTGCTTCTCGCAAGACCTCCCATAAACCCTCCCGCTGGTTGATCGGAAGAAATGACTTGATCTATGACCCAGGGTTGTGCTGATCTCCCAAATTGCGCAGAGCTATCTTGTCTTGCCCTTCCGTCCTGCTCTGTAAACACCCCAGGAATTGCACAGAGTTGTCATGACCTGCCAACCCTTCTTCCCCACTCTGAAACCAACTTAGGAATTGCAGAGAGCTGTACTACCCAAACTTTCTTCCCGACTTTGCAACTAGCTCAGAAACTGCGTAGAACTATCTGAGCCTACACTGGCTCTCAAGATTCCACAATTTTGACTAGTGCTCCCACAGCCTGACCTTGTGCTCCTTTGGAAAACTGTACAAATTTTTCTGCCAGTGCCTCCTACTGCCCGCACTGCCTTCCCCAGAGAAATTGTGCAGATCCCAGCTTGATGACATGCTTAGTGCTCCCTTAGAAAATTGTGCAGATTGGCCCAGCAACTCCCTAACACCCCACCTGGCCTTCCTCACGGAAACTTCTCAATTCTGCCTCCCAGCTGGGTTTTGCCCCAAAACTGTCACTGTTGTCTCGGATTGCGAAAATTTGTCTCCCAGTGACATATGCACATTTTTTTCTAACAGTGCCTTGGAGCCTCACATCTTGACCTGTGTTGTGCTCTCACAGTCTCAGTGGCTTGTCCCTCTCTCGGTCACTTGTACTGAAACAGAAAAAAATGCATCATGTTATATTAAGAGATTTTTGGATTTGATGTCAACTCGTCTTGAGTGATTGCAAAAATAGGTACATGGATAAAACATGGCGCAATGACGAAAAGGATGAAGAAGGAGCACATGTTAGAAGACTTGCTTGCTTTTGAATGAACACGTGAAGCACATCGAGAAACAAGCGATGAGGACACATACACATGCACCATCAAGAGAACACCAAGACCATCGAAGGCCCCCCACACTGTGTCATGCAGAGGTGGATATGATACACCAAGAGCACACTCATTACTCAGCAGCAGAGTAACTTAACGCAAACACCATAGTCAACCAACACATCTCAACAGTGTCACGTCGATTTGAGTCATTAGTCATCTCTACCACATCACTACTATGGGCCATACCTGTTGTAATCAATGTATTGTAAAGTGGAAGTCAAAGAGAC
Organism: Pinus taeda; assembly: GCA_000404065.3. Classification (NCBI taxonomy): domain Eukaryota; kingdom Viridiplantae; phylum Streptophyta; class Pinopsida; order Pinales; family Pinaceae; genus Pinus; species Pinus taeda. The sequence continues at coordinate 46,466 of APFE030080307.1, forward strand.
CCACATATGAAGTTGAAGAGTCACGTTAGTTGAAAAGTCATAGGAAGTCAAACAATCATGAGGTAAGTCGAAGAGTCACAAGGGTAAGTTATCCCCGTTGGCTATATTCACCCCCTCATTATATGAGCAAATAATTTTTTCACCTTGTCTCCTCCCACATAGCCTTGAGAGTCTATAGTCTGTTCTTTGAGGAGTGAGTAGTTTCTCCAATGTCCCACTACTGGGACTAGTGATATATGGTGTACATATGTGTCTTAGATCTTTTGCTTAATACATAAGTCTGTCTCAGGCCAACACGTTTTCATGCATGTTTTGTATCCGATTGTCAGACTATTCTTTAAACGTTTGTAATGCAGGTTTGCTTAACCTGTACCAAGATAGTTGAACTACTTTGGTTATTTTAGTACTCATATTGTTGAAGATGTGTTATATCGTTTATCACTGATGTCCCGTCTGTGTGGACTACTCTATCGGGCATTAGAAAGACCATCTTTGTGTATTTCTTGGTGTTAATGATTGTGACTCTTGTGTGGACTATTCCATTGGATGATGTATGTGTTTTCCCTTGAGCTTTGGTTTTCATGACTGCCGCATCTGCTGTGGCCTATTCCATGGGATGTTGGATAGACCCTTGTTGTTATTCGCGTGTGTTTCTTCCTAGTTTGGGACTATTCCCTCTCATCAAGAGGCTCACTTTACCTCCCCCTTTTGATAGTAAGAGAACCCAGGCATAGAGTCACATTATACACTCACCTTGCTTTCTTGAAGTTACAAGCATAACACTCTCATGTGTTGAACAATAAGAGCTAAGGAAAATCTCTAAGATAATGACAACCTGGCCATCGTACTGAATGGGACTCCTACACCACATGATGTGAGGTCTAGTTAGGACTTCATATCAGGGATACCCCGTGAATGTTGGTGGGTCCAACACCATCAACAACTAGATACAAAAATTACTAAGCCCATGACTTTCCATCCCCAAACTGATGGCCAACCAGAGGTTGTCAACAGGATGATCATACACATTTTATGTATGTACAACTCGAAGCATCCACACACGTGGGATGAAAGTATCCCCTATTTCCAGCACAACTATAACAAAGCTCTCCATAGCTCAACGAGCCACAACACCTTTCAGGTAGGGCTGGGATTTCAACCATTATGTCACATTGATGTGGCCATACCGTTTGTAGCCACTAAGGCAAATTCAGCTCACGTCTAGTCCAAATCCAACATGGCTAAAAAATTCATTGAGCACATCCAACACATCCACCAGTAGGTCCATGATATATTGGACAAAGCCAATGAAAAGTATAAGTAGTTCCATGATCAACATTGAGTGCCACACAAGTTCCAGTTGGGTGACAAAGTTTGGCTACATTCGCAGAAGGAGTGCCTGGCTTGGATATGGGCCATACACCATCACCAAGGTTGTCGGTGACAATGCCTTCGAGCTCAACATCCCACCGTTCCGTGTTATGCACCCAATGTTCAATGTAGACCACCTTCGGCCATACTTTCCACCATTGTTGGACACATCCAACATTGCAGAACAACTCACACTAAAAAAACTCAACCCAGACTGCATGGATTAGGCCACAACTGATCAATTCATGGAAATGTAGATCAAGAACACTCGCCAATAGAGGATCTAACTTTATCAAGTTGTTAAAGCAAGCCAACTCCTTCACCAAGGCATGTGGTTCACCAGGGACTAGGTTCAATTGAAATTTCCTCACCTCATGTAGGCTCTGCACGTATTGGGGAAAACTGCTTCTTAAGGGGGGAGGAATGATCTAAGTGGATATTGGTGGCCACCCACCTATTCCACCTAGACCTCCATTTGGTTTCATTTGTTTCCTTTTTTATTTAAGCATTTACTATTTTTAGTAGTTTTTTTGGGTCTTGAACTTTTGGAGTAATTTTGACCCCCTAAATACATTTTTTTTAGGTCTGTTGTAGCTCGTAGGTGTAGGTATGGGTCTATTGAAAATCCTATAGTACTAAGAGAGAGCTTTCCAACAAGGTATCTTACGTGCCAAACATAGATAATATGACCAAGTTACGACCCTGGGAAGTTGGCTGCCCAACTCATCCCAACGGGGCCCACAAACTCTTGGCGTTACATCTCCTCGCGTTAAGAATTTAGTTGGTTAGGGTTTTATTGTTTCTCAATAACAAAATAGGCCCTTGAGCCTCATTATAACACAGTTCAGAGGTATGTAGCTGCCACATCTCTTCTAAGAGATAAGCTAACATCGTCCAAGCTAGTTTATTTCCATTATGTTTGTAAGCATAGTTCAATATTTTTAGATTAATGAAATGAAGTGTTTTTCTACTACATCTCTATATTTATGATTATATCTGTAGTTTGTTGCATTCTTGTTTAGGTTCAGATCATTGGGGAAAACTGCTTCTTAAGGGGGGGAGGAATGATCTAAGTGGATATTGGTGGCCACCCACCTATTCCACCTAGACCTCCATTTGGTTTCATTTGTTTCCTTTTTTATTTCAGCATTTATTATTTTTAGTAGTTTTTTGGGTCTTGAACTTTTGGAGTAATTTTGACTCCCTAAATGACATTTTTTTTAGGTCTGTTGTAGCTCGTAGGTGTAGGTATGGGTCTATTGCAAATCCTGTAGTACTAAGAGAGAGCTTTCCAACAAGGTATCTTACGTGCCAAACATAGATAATATGACCAAGTTACGACCCTGGGAAGTTGGCTGCCCAACTCATCCCAACGGGGCCCACAAACTCTTGGCGTTACATCTCCTCGCGTTAAGACTTTAGTTGTTTAGGGTTTTATTGTTTCTCAACAGCAAAATAGGCCCTTGAGCCTCATTATAACACAGTTCAGAGGTATGTAGCTGCCACATCTCTTCTCAGAGATAAGCTACCATCGTCCAAGCTAGTTTATTTCCATTCTGTTTGTAAGCATAGTTCAATATTTTTAGATTAATGAAATGAAGTGTTTTTCTACTGCATCTCTATATTTATGATTATATCTGTAGTTTGTTGCATTCTTGTTTAGGTTCAGATCATTGGGGAATCTTTGCAACTCATTTGATTCTTGCGACTTTCATAATTTCTTCAGATTGGTGAAGTTATATTCTATGCGACTCGATGTAGTTCTTTTCGCTGGCTGAGGTATAATATATTCGATGATAAAACCTTGGTTGATTTGGTGTGAGCCTCCCCACGACATAATATATTGCTTCCACATTTCGGTGCAATTGAACTCGATGGTCTCTGCGGTAAGAGTCTCGATGGTAATTGACTCAGAGAACTTGGTGGGAAAATTAAAAATATGAAATATAGTCTTTGCGGTGGTCTCTACAGTAATTTATTTAGTTGAACTTAGTGGTATATATGGTAAGGGTCCTTGCGGTTCAGTTAACTTACGTAATTAATTCAATGGTATTTGCGATGCGACACATATCCTCAACTTGAAGCTTCTGAGTTTTGGTGTAAATAATCTCCACAATGTACTCTACATATCTCTGCGCGAGACCTCAATTACTCGGACTCTGATAGATGCATACATTCCCTCTCACCCTATTTTTTAAAGTTTTTTTGTTTACATTATGATTACTTCTCCTCACACATCTAATCCCCCCTCTAGCAAAGGGAGACCAAGTAAAATTACTCTAGACAATCTTTATGAGTACATTGAATCTTTAGTTAGATGAAGAGAAGAAATAGAAAACAAATTTAAAATAGAATTAACGACATTGATTGAAAACAATAAAAAATTGCTATAAAATAGAATAATCTCGCTTGAGGAAAGGTAGGATTCAAGAAATAGAACATAGTAAACAATCAATGATTGAAGAAAATGACGCCTAAAAAGAAAGATTACAAGTTTAAATGAACAACTAAATAATAACTCAACCCTAAATAACACAAAGAGTAAATTAGATATTAAACCCATAAAAGAGGAAATTAACAAATTGATTGAACTCGACCATGAGCACCATAAAAGAGACCTACATCTTATAATTGCTGGTATAGAAGAACAAAACAATGAGGATACATTAGAAATAGCAAAAGAACAATTAAAAACAAAATCTCAAATTCAAACAACTTATATCGGAGAAGCAATATGGGTAGGAAACTTACTTGAGAATAAACATAGACTAATCCATATTAAGGTAAGTTGTAATGACCACAAATTCTATATATTCAAGAAATCCATGAACCTAAAGGGAACTAGAATCTTTATAAATGAAGATATGATTCCAAAAGACCAAGTTGAACTTAGGAAATAAGTCCAAAAGGTCAAGGAGGCAAGAAAAGAAGGAAATGGGCTATCATTAGGAATATGAAATCTATTATTCGAGATAGAGTCCAAAACAAGAATGATAAATAGGGATTAGGATCACTCAGGATCCTCTTCTTTAGCTGTCATAGTTTTCCATGGCATAAAGGTCTTATTTTAAGTTGGATCCTCAGTGATATTGACCTTATTTTTTTAGTTGAAACTTGGGAGCATGGCGAATCTAGGGTTCCTCACCTTAACGGATTCATTCTTTGCTCTGCTTGGAACAAGAAATCCTCTCGAAGGGGTCTTGGTGGTATAGCCTATTATATTAAGAACATTGTTTCTTCTCACATCTAGCTTCATATTATCGATCCCTTCAATAAGTACATTTGGATCAAGATCTTCCTCCAATATGATTTTTCTTGCAAACTGCTATTTCACTCCTATCAACTATACCTCCATAAGAAAAACAACTTAGATAACAATTGTCATTTCACTACCTTAGAAAAATACATTCACAATATAAGGAATGAAGATAATATCATTTTGCTTGGGGACTTCATTGCTAGAGCTGCTACCAACCCAGCTATTATGTTAAGAAACCACTATAACCCTGACCCCTTGTGGCTTGACGATGATGATGACTTAGCTATTAGATTCGAGAGAACCTCCTAAGATAGAACTGAGAACATTTTTGGCACTGAGCTCCTCAAGTTTTGTAGTTCTCAAGACCTAATTATATGTAATGGTATTAAAAAGTAACCCTCATCTAGCCAGATGACTTGTTTACATGGGTTGGACAGTAGTGTTGTGGACTATGTGATTCAGACACCCATGTGCTTATCCATATTACCAAAATTGAGCTTCTTAAATATTTTGAGCCCGACTCTAACCACATGCCATTGTTTTTAACCCTCAATCTTGTTATGCATACCATCCACATGTCGGATATTAGTGAAAGCCAAATACACACTCGTTTCAGTTAGAGTAATATAGAACTTTTCTTCAAGGAGTTAAAAATTGATTTAAGTTCCTTGACTTATAATAACAATATTGATAAAATTTATCACATTTTTACTACTACCCTTTCCACTACCATTAACAAGTTCTCTACTGAGGTTTCATATAAGAATATTAATAGAACTTCCAACCCTTGGTATGAAAAAGGCCGTAAAATTTCCAGGAAAACTATTTGAGACGCTCCTAATGAAACTGTAAAGCTCCTAAATATTATTTTATGCAAAGCCCTCATTAAAGAGAAGAAGTGGTCATATATTAATAAGAGACAAGAGCATCTTCTTCACCTTCATAAAGTTGCACCCAAAAGTTTTGGCAGAATGTGCTTGTTCGTAAATCTAAAGATAATCATTCGATACCCTTAGAAAAGTGGGACATTTATCTTAAGAGGTTGTATGACTCCCCGGAGACCATGGACAACATTGTTAACACTCCTATTAAGGAAATATCTTTTCTCTTGAGGACGTTGAGTCTTTGATTAATAATATTGCTAGTGGGAAAGCTAAAGATATTGAAGGATACCAAGCTAAGATCTTAAAATTAGGAAGATCTATCCTCATTCCTCATCTCCACAAGCTTCTTAATTTGGCTGTAAAGCATGGCTTCCCTAAGCCTTGGACACAAAGTCTTATTGTGCTTATATTTAAAAATGGGGACAAAAATGTTCCCTCTAACTACATGACCATTATGATCAGCCATATCTTAGCCAAGTTTTATGGTCTCGTTTTGGAAAAGAAGATTAGCCAATGGCCATGGTAAAAGAGATAAAGGGCAAGCTGGTTTTAGGAGATACAACTCGACTATCGACCATATTATCACTCTCAGGATCATTGCTGAAGAATGCCGCAATAGTTAAGCTGATCTCTTTTGTTTCTTTGTGGACTTTAGAAAACCCTTTAACATTGTTCCTTGGGATAAGCTTTGGAAAAGACTTAATGAGATAATGATTCCTCTTGAGTTGAAGATTCTTGTGATTTGCATCTACGAGACAATTGTTGCCAAGTTTAATACCAATGAAGGGTGGTCTAAAGATATTAAATGTGATATCAAGGTTAAGCAAGGGTGTCCTCTTTCCCCTACCCCTTTTGGTATTTATATTCATAAACTAGAGGAGTGTTTGGAAATCGCGAGGTGAAAGGGGATCGAGCTTGCTGGTATTATCATTACTCTTCTCCTCTACGATGATGATATCGTTCTTCTTTTTAGAATCCATGAGGACCTGGACAAGCAACTTAAGGATCTTCATGACTATTGCTCCAAGATGGGTACGAAAATTAATACCGACAAGACTAAAATCATGATAATTAAATCCAAAAGATCACCCATGGAAATTTTGTCTATGATAACAATTGCTTGAAACATGTCTCTTCGTATAAATATTTGGGTATTGCCTTTCCTTATCATCTCAACTAGAATTACAACATTGAGAAAATGATTATTGGAGGCTAGAAAGCTTATTATGAGCTTGAAAGCAATTGTAAGGTTGTCAATCTTTGTAATTGGAGTAAAAAAAAGGTTCCTCTTTGAAACCCTTGTCACTATTGTTGTCCTATACGGTTGTGAATTCTAGGGTTCCAGTATATCCAAAGAGTCGCGGAGAAAGATTAAGATGATTCAAAAGCAATTCATAACCTACAATCTCAAGATCAAGGGAAATACCCCCTATCCTATCCTCCTGATCGAATTTGGCCTCTCCCCTATTGAAAGTAGGGCTATGTTTAAGTATCCAATGTATAAGAAGAAGTTTTATAACATGGAATCCAAGAGGCTTCCTAAAATTGCTTCTAACTTTAGTCAAAACCTCTACCTTCGCCTCAAGCATGGGTGGCATAAGGATGCCCAGTCTTAGCTCAACCATTGGGGGATAAATGAGGAGATCATCCTCGGAAGCAAGGATAGTGTCAAAGATTATATGATCTCAAACTTAAGGATAAGATATGGGATGATAAGGATATGGAGGGTAAAAGGAAGGTAAGATATTATAAGGAGGTGATCAACCCCACCCTTGAGAACCAAAATTATCTTTCCATTTTGACCAACTCGAAGAAAAATATGAACATCGCTAAGATTAGAATTAATTCTCATGAGCTTCAAAGTGAAATCGAGTGATGGTTTACTCCCAAGGCTCCTTGGGACGATAAAATTTGTCAGCTTTGTGATGCTAAGAGGGTGGAGGATGAAAACACTTTCTTTTAGATTGCCCAACCCTTACTCACATTTGCTCTCATTTCCCTAACATCCGTCACACTTCCAATCCTCTTGAGTTGTTAAGTCAACCCAACTATAGTGATCTTGGTGTGCTTCTTTCCCTTCTTTTCGAGCATAGAAATAAGGTTCTAAAGAATTACATTTAGATTCTTCTTCTTCTTAAGGCTCGATACACTGCATTGGTCTTAGTGGACATTAATCATCATCATCATCATCAAAAAATGTTTTCAATTTTTTATTTTCTTAAAATTAAAGCTTTCAAAAAGTTTCTAAATTGCCAAAATCGTTTTTATTGTTTTGGTACATTCTTAAACTACAAGCAAGTGTAATATGTAATGTTTCTACTTAGTACCCGCCTCTTATGTAAAAATTAATTGATAGCTACACTAGATTAATTTAAATGGTTATAGAGTTAAAAGCCTTCAAAACCTTCTACATATAAAGTATGTTGCATGGTAATCATAAACCCCAATTTAAGGTAGCCTTGGATTTATAACTTTTTTTATAGTTAAATTGTTATACAATAATTTTACAAAATATGTTACATGGTAATCACAAACCCTAATTTAAGGTATCTACATATAAAATATGTTGCATAGTAATCATAAACCCCAATTTAAGGTAGCCTTGGGATTTATAACTTTTCTTATGGTTAAATTATTATATATTAATTGCACACTATATGTTAGATGGTAATCATAAAACCTAGTTTAAGGTGGACTAAGAATTTATAACTTTCCTAATTAACGTTGAATAAAATAAGAATATAAAGTTTTTGATTTATTAACTAAGACTTAGATAAATTTAAATAATTAAAGACCTCCAAAACCATGTAAAAGTAGAAGCCTATTCACATTACGCCTGTATATATTATGAAAAAATTAAATTGAATAAGGTGAAGTTTGGCCAATCCCTCTATTATTATAAAATAAGAAATCATTCCTTTATTATTATAAAATAAGAAATCATGACAAGCATGGTACAACTATCAATCCTAGTTTCAATAACATGGTGAAATAAATCACATTTGTATTTTTTGGCCATTGCATTTCGAACCAACAAGTGTGATTCATCATCTGGTCCTGATGATGAACCACACTTGTTGGTTTGTAATGCGTCGACCAAAAATTTCTCTTATATGATTTCTACCGAAAAGCTTCAATTAATTTATTATAGATCACAAAAGCTTAAACACATTTGTATTGTTTATATAAATATGTTTGAAGAAATATAAATCGCTAAAATATTTTTAAAAATAAACAAAAAGACACCTTTCTTTAGGGACATAATATAATATTAGTATTGTCAAAATTCCATCCTGAACTATTCCGAATATGGGTTTGTTCTCTGACTTGTATAATTCAATTCACCCAAAGAAAATAAAATATTACAAATATTTTTTTTTTTAATCAAATTCTTACGTATTATAAAAAATAAAACCTCTTACATAACGCGTATCAAACGTCTTTTAAATGTGGGAAGAACTATAAAAATCTACCATATAAAACGAACACCACACACAATTATATGAAAATAGAGCTGCAACACCTTTATATTTAAAACGCGTCCCGCCGAAGATAAACATTCTACTCGACATAAATCAATAATCATTTTTCTAACTATTGTAGCGATGGAGTTTTCATAGGATTCTTACTCTAAGAGCTAAGTAGCTAAGTATCATTTGTATCATTTATATGTATTAATTTAGGGACTGGTCCTATTTATATTAGTAAAATAGACGGTGATGGGGTGTACTGTTAAGTTACTATGTAATGTGAAGGTTATTGGTTCGAAACTCTGTGGGCAAAAATCTAGTCATATTAAGGGTTGATGTGGCCTAAGCTGGGTGTGATCTCTAGGTGATTTTGATGACTTAGATGCCCTTGGGTTGCGATTTCTCAAGCCATAGGTCAAGCCTGATATAACCTTTGATGAACTCACTACTTAACAAACAAAAACAAAAACAAAATAACATTAAAATAATACATTGGGTACATATTATTTAATAAGGCTGCATAGCTAGCGTTTCCTGTTGCTTAGTTTAATTATTGAACTTTAAAAGAGGCTAACAATAGTAAGCTCTCAAAAGCAATGCATTTATCATTCAATAACCATAACTATAAGTTTCTAGGCAAGATGGATAATGGTTTTAAAGATACACTATTATTTTATTAGGTAAAGACACATTTATTATATTTATATAGTGATATTAATCACAATCTTTTTTCATTTCACATCTATCAGTATAATTTCATTAGTCAATAATTGCTAAATAAAACATTACAATTATATTCTACCTAATTATTTTGAACTTCATTCTAACCTTACATCCCAACATCTTGTATTTCATTTCCAAAATCATTTGAATACTAAAAATTAAATACTAAATTGTATATCAATAATTGCTTGTAAAAAATAAACTTAAATATTAATAAATAATTTAAAATCATAAATGATCTATTTATTCATGAATTTACCATACCCATTTATGATTTTCATCAATTTTAAAAAATAATTATTAAAAGATAGCTAAGATACTTATTCATAATTTTCTTGGAAAAATAATTATTTAAAAAAAAAATAAATATTCAATATTTAAATATAAATTAAATATATTTTTCAATTTTTAATATTTACTTTGAACTTATCAACTTTTACAATTTTTCCTTTAACATTAGTGAGAATGAATGACAAATTAACTTAGAAGGAAAAAAAGACAAATTCACTCAAGCTAACACATTAAGTTGAAAAGTTTCTCATGATAAAAGTGAAAGAGAAATTGATTTAAAACAAGTTTATGTTCAATAGCATCAAATTAGATAATTCTACTAGTTATCTTATTATTATCTATACTACTTATATTGCTATAATCTATATTGAGCTTAGGGCATAAAAATATGACATTAGGTTAGGGAGTTGAATAAATGTAACCTAGAGCATGAAAAAATGATAGTTAAATAAATATGGTCACCATGTTTATTTTCCATTTTTTAGTGGTGTTTATTTAAAAAGGAGATGAATTTAGAGAAAACATGAAGTAAAAATGTTAAATGATGCAACTTGTGGGCAAAGCATGTGGGGAGCTGCGAAGCAGTGTTGTAACATGCCCATCAATTTTTTGTCTCAATTAAATAATTTAATTTTTTTATTATATTTATCTATTACTAAAGTCAAATTGATAAGTTTTTTTTCTTAAAAATCACTTCATGAAATAACTTATGTGTTATCATTCTACAATTACTTACAAGTCATTTGCATGTTTTAATATGTGTAGGGTGCTATGAGATATATATAGCAAGTTGATAAGTGTGGCATCCCAAAGTGAAAAGTGAACAAGTTAAATCAATTGCTTTTACAAATTCCAATACTCGTAGTCATATTTATTTCATCAACCATCAATGTAATTGAAATTTGCGGAATTGGGTAAGTTTCAATGCAAGTGCTCACAACCTCACGACGGATACTAACAATCGCACGTACTGACATGCTTGAGGGTAGATTAAAATGATTACACAATAAAAGAGTGGAAGGAGTAAACAAATCACAATTCAACAAAATAAAATTTCAATATTAAAAAAAAACTATTTTCATTTGATAATGTGAACTTTATATAATGTGTTTGCGTAGCAGGATAAATAATAATAATGTTACGTGGTATTTATTATGTATGGACATAGTACACATTAATAATAATGTTACATGGTATTTAATATATATGGACATAGTACACATTTTTGAACTAATTAGTATAATTCATCATCAAAACCAAATTTACTAGTTAATTAAAAATCAAACATAATTTGACAAACTAATTACAATATAACCGACACAAATATAAAAATAAAAAAATAAAAAAAAACAAATTTTAAGAATGTTTTTTTTCCACGGAAAAAAATCGGACTTTCTATATATATTAGAGAGTCTCATAGCATATGCATTGCATTACAAATCAACTCCCGATCTCCTTCTGGTGAAGGAGAAAAGCAGTCACGGCTTCCTTGGGTACCCATACGCATCCCTAAGGTTGCCAAAGCAGAAAAACTTCTTCTCAAAAAGAGGGCACTTCCAATCTTTCAAATCTCCTGGCATATCACCGAAATAAAGATAAGAGAAAAGACAGAAGCATGCCTTCATCATCTGTTGAAACAACAGACATATCAAAATGTATATTCCTGTAGACACCGGCAGTAGACACTATTCATTAATTTATTTCAATATGATCATTAAAAAATATCGACTCTTAAATTAATGTATAAAATTATTATATATATTTTTAAAAAATATCCACTCTTAAATTAATGTATAAATTATATTATATATATTTTAATAATTATTTATGCATAGACAGAAATCACACTATAATTCGATATGTACTAATTTACCATACTCTATTTGACAAAAAGAAATGATTTCGTATGATTTGAAGGGAGACTAATGAAGCCTAGTCCCCATCGGATGACACCGCACAAAGGACATCATAATACTCTTTTGTCGATATTGATAATGAAAATGTAAAGGCACACCCACTTTACCAACAAAAGAATATGTATTGATGTTCTTTCTATTTCATGACCTTTTTTTCGTAACGTACAATTTCTCATTATGAGCAATGTTTATGGTGGGGGTGCACTAAAATTATTTAACACATTTGCCATTTTTTTTTTTAAATGTGAGATATATGTTTTTTAAATATAAAGAAAATTTTTGAGAATGTTGTTTTCGGAATTTTGGGAGTTGCATATAAAGTGCAGGTATTGAATTATGTAGTATTCGTGATAAGTTAGTTTTTTTTGTTTGGTGTGTTTTTTTTAAATATTAGGTTATGTATAAGTTAGGGTTAGGTTTAACATTATGTTGTTATTGGGATCTTGTAAGATTGATTAAGTTTGTATGGTTTTTGGGATAGTGTAATTTTTACTATGGTTTTTGGGATAGTGTTATTTTTACAATTAGTTTTTACTCTTAATATTTTGTATGAGAATTGAAATTTTTTACTTGATGGGCTTTAAATTTCACATATAATCTATCATATGTGTGGAGTTGTAAGAGAGATAGTTATATCTATATGTAATATGTTTGTAGAGTACATGGTTTCAAGTATAAGTTGGGATATAATGTTAACATGATGTGTTGAGACCAATTATGTTGCTAAGTAAATATTATATTTACCATATACATAGATGTACTAACATATTAGTGATAATGGAGAATGTTTAACATTCTATATTTTTGACCATTTTCAATTTGTTATCACCAATATATCTAGGCAATTTTAGTCAGAATTGCAATTTCGGATGGATGAAATTGTTATTTTTTCATGCAAAAATAAAATTAGCAACCTTGAATAACTCTATAACCACTAGATTGTCTAATATTAACATATCATATACAATTCCAACCATCCAAATGATTCTTATCATATTTCGATACAAATTTTTAGTTTTCCTTATTATTTTAAGCCACCAAAAAAGTGTCAATTCATATCATGTTTGGACTATGGCAAGGGAATGATTATATCCCCAATACATAAATCTACACAACTTTAGTGTATGATGGGTTATATTTTTGTTGCTCACTTTAAAATATTATAACTATAAAGAAACAATTTGCATTCATTGATGTAATACCCTCCTCCCACATCCACCCAAGTAACTATGCCAACCGGGGTAAACATGAGGTGAGAGGCTACTATGATAAGATTCGACCTCCCATGTGACCTTAAGGAAGTGTAATCAACGAAACATCACACACAATCATCCAACATCATCAACAGAAACCTCAGGAGACAATTCAACCACTCAGACAACCTGTCCCTGGGTCCCATTGCTATTTTGGATCTCTTAGGCCATAGTCACTCTCATGCTATGGGCAAGGGAGTGACCAACAACCCAAATTCGCTCTCACAGGCTTGCTTGCCAACGACCGGGGACCTAAATTGCCAGTTTTGTGCCAACAACCCCGAGATTTAAGCCACTTTTTCAGGCCCAGAGCCCAGACCACTACCCAGAATGGAGTGATAGCTTATAATTAGTAAAAATGCAGGGAAACAATGATACAAAAGCAATAAATTGAACAAGACCATAACTAGACCCCTACTAGCCATGACAAGCATTTTGTCAAACACATCATCAACATGTAACCTACAAGTGTAAACAACAGAATAAAGTGTAGGTATCTCATACTTATATGAGAATCACTATGAACCATTGTTCCCTCATGTCAATTCCCGCATTATCCTCTATTAGGTCATTATCCATCCATATACAAGTAACAACATGCTAAGATCCATACATAGTTGTTGTCATAAAATATACATATAACTAGCGTAATAGGAACATAAATACCATAAACATATCAACCATCAAGATCCACATATACATAAGTACATTTATACATGAAAATCAAAGGAATGAATTTCTCATTAATGAATGCAATGAACCAACTAGAGATGGGACTGCCACGTTCCACCCGACTATAGATTGGCAGAGCCAAGTCTCTCTTCAGCTAATCACCCCCATCCCATGTTCCAAGCATGAATGTGGGACTCATAGAACATACCAAAAAACACCAATCAACATGGATGCCACCAGAGTTCTCTGCCTACACCGTGAGGAATTTGAGTGCCTCTTAGTCTCTTAGGCTTTATCGCGCATCCACAATCCGATCCAGGGATCAATAGGCCCTACACTGAGACATACTCTCTAGGATTTACCATGTATCCCATCCCGTGATCACTAGGCCTAATAGAGAGAAAATCCACCTTTTGGCTTTACCATATATCCTGCCATTCATCGACAAGGATTCCTAGGCCACCGAGGCACACAATCTGGATTTACCGCAACCCACAGTTGGGTTCAGGGGTTACTAAGCCAATGGATTCACGATCCTCAGTCAAGTTCAGGGACCACTCAAACCATGTGTTTGTCAATTCGGAGATCCACCCCACCCAACTTCGAATCCAATTCGACCATCCCACATAAATCGAATGAGAGAATCCATCTCATCAAGGCTATCTCAAAATGACAAGGCTAGGCTGAAAATATTGTCACACCTGGAAAAACCCATGCCATGGTAGAAAATAAACATATGCAATCCCATGCATTCCAAATCTAGCAAGGAAAATACACATGCAAGTTGATACCTGTAATGAACCCTGTTGTAGCTTCTTGATCTTGCCTTTCCCTGCTTGATCTTTCCTTTCTCTTGCCTTCTTTTCCTTTCTTTTTCCAATGCCAAAGTGCTCCTAGAAACTGTAAGTGTCGAAGAGTGAGTGAGAGAGAGAGAATAATGAGAGAGCTCCAAAACTCAACTGACAAAAGGTTACCAACTGATCCTCATAAGCTTTTTTTATGAATGAGGCCTCTATTTTCTTCATTTTCCATTATTTTCCTTCATTTTCCTCCTCACATGCAACCTATGACCTTTCACCTCCCTTTTCTCCTAATTTCCATTATTTTCATAAATAATTGTGCCAAAATGCCATTTTACCTTTCCAAAGCCTTAACCATTGCCTTTTCCAATTTCCTTAGCCATAAACAACCAAATGAACACCCCCTAGGATGTCTTTCCCAACATTTAGCTTGGAATAAGTGTCCCATCAACCGTAGTTATTGTTTTTAACTTTTATTAGATGGAATTTTCACCAGGGCTGTTACAGAACCCTCCCCCTTGGGGGACACTGTCTATAGTGTTCAATCACACATATACCTCTGCAACCTATTGAATGAAGACATACTACTCATGGAGCTTTATAACACAACTCGATGCAGTATTAACAATGAAAGATCTACTCAAAACAAAACATCATGACAACATGATAACATACTGCATAATGGATTTTTATAACACAACTCATTATGGTACTTACAATGATCATCCTACTGAGTACCAACCCACATGACATCATAACATCATGATAACATAACCACATGAAAACATAGTAACATGACAACATAATCATAATGACATAACACCCATACCGCATAATGGAGCTTTATAACATAACTTATGGCAATATTTACATCCATATACATATGTATATATATCAACATCATCAAAAGATATACCAAAAGATATACCAAGTCATATACCAAAGCATATATCAAAACATATACTGAATACCATATCTAAGCATATATTAAAACATCATATCAAATCATATACCCAAAACATCATAAAGGATATACCAAACCACCATAAAGCATGTATCAAAGCACCATAAAGAATATACCAAACCACCATAAAGCATATACCAAACCACCATATTTAAGTTGCTTTACCTCAATCGACAAAAAAGGAAGGATACATAACCTACATCTGATTCGCTATATCCCATGTAACTTCATCAAGCCCAAAGTGCTTCCGTTGCACTTTAACTTGCTCGATTTCTCAGTTCCAGAGCATGAGCGCCTTTTTATGCATTATACACTAAGGCTCCGACTGAAATTCTCCATCTAGTTCCACCTGCAATACTGACCAATCAATCACATGATCAATATCCTTAACATCTTAAGCAAAGACACATGAAAAACATCATGGAATTTCACTGTCGGAGGTAGTGCAAGTTGATAGGCTATTGGCCCAATCCTCTAAATGATACTGAAGGGTCCACAAAACCGCGGTGCTAGCTTGGCACATGATCTAATCCACATGGAGCTCTTCTTTGATTTGATGTGCAAGTATACCTATTCCCCAACCTGGAACTCCTTGAACAACTTGTTCCTATTTGCATAACTCTTATGCCTATCCTATGTTGCCTATAGATTCTTCTTGATCACTTGCATCTCCAGTTCCATGTCTGCCAATGTATCTAGTCCAATCAATACCCTGCTAACCGAGTCACTCCAACTGATGGGAGTATTGCAACTCCACCCATACAATGCCTCAAAAGGACTCATCCTCAATGATTCTTGATAACCGTTGTTGTATGTGAACTCTACCAAAGGAAGATATTCTTCCCACTTTCACTACTGATGCATCACCTATATCATCAACATGTCCTCTAATATCCTCTTGACCCTCTCTGTCTGTCCATATGTCTACGAATGATAAGACTTGCTGAAGGCCAACTCTATGCCCAAACCTACAAACAACTCCTTCAAAAATTTGGAAGTGAACTTCGCATCCCTGTCTAACACAATCTTCTTCGGAACACCGTGCGTCTAACCACATCTCGGATGAATACCTCTGCTACATCGCTAGCTGAGAATGTAGACTTAACCTGAATGAAGTGTGCAACCTTTGTTAATCTATCCAAAATGACCATGATGGAATCATGCTACTTTAGTGTCTTAGGCAAACCTGTGATGAAATCCATGGAAATAACCGCCCATTTTCACTTTGGAATCGTGATCGACTATAGCAGTCCACCTAGATGTTTACACTCTACTTTCACTCGTTGACAGTCAAAACACCTCGCAACGAACTCTGCTACATCCCTATTCAAATTCAGCCATTAGTAGAATATCTTCACCGCTGTCAGTGTCTTGTGATAACGTGGGTGACCTGAATAAGATCTCTCATGAAAATCCCTCAAGATCACCTTCTTGAGCTCACTGCTATTCGGTACATATATCCTATTTTGGAACCTAACCAATCCATCCACTGTAAGACAATAATCCATACCCTGTGCACTTGCGCCTGTACCTGTACCTGTACTTCCACATGTACTTGTACCACTAAATGCACTTGTACCTACACATGTGCCTATACCTATACTATCACCTATACCTGTACTAACATCCTGTTGTAACTTGTGCACAATCTCCATATACCTAATGTTGTAACATCCATTGTCATTTTAATTTTATTTTCAATTTTATTGCAAAAATGAAAAAAAATCAAATATTATGTTCTAACAGAATTAAAAGAGAATGTGGAAGTTTGAAAGAAACGAATTGTTTTATATTATTGATGGCTTTCGAACGTGAGAAACCCATGAGGAGATCTGAGCCGTCCGATCAAATAGGCAATAGATCTAACGATAATCACGTGGTTAACAAGGATGAGGTTTAATTCAAAAATTGGACATGAGAAATTATAAAACTGAGTTAAAACCTCAGTTAATCGGGGCCGTTTGCTTGAAGGATTCAGATCCGATGGTAATTGCGTGGTTAACAAGGACAAGGTTTAATTCAGAAAATGGATGCGATGGTTTATGGAATGTGATTTAATCTGTTGAAGTTCAGACTGATCACAACCGCTCATCACGAAGGGACGAGATCCAACGGATATCACGTCAAAAAGTGCATAGGTTTTATTATAAATTTCGGACTCGAGAAGTCTATGAACTGTAGTTTTGTTTCCTTTCGATTCCGTGGGGAAGGTAAAGGTTTGTGGAAAAGGGTGACCCAATATGTCATGAACTGTGGTGACCTTTTGGGTTCCAACGATGGTGATTGGTCGGGTTTCTTTGTGGTTCCGCCAATTAGAACGCTTCTGATATACGTGGGCCCATAACCCACAAGTCCACGCACGAAATTTTGTAAATATGCAGCTTTGTTGCGTTAAATAAGTTTAGCTATCATCAGAACATCTACAGGGAAACTTCATCAGCAGTCAAGCCACATATTCAAACAACAAGCAACAATCACCAATCATACTCTAATTTTTGTTACTTCTTGTTATCTTGTTTCCTTGAGAAGAATGAGGTGTCTTTTACCCTCCAATGTAATATTTTGTAATGACTTTTACTTTAGACAGTTAGGAGATAGTTAAGCAGTTTGATAGTTTTGGTGATTACCAACTGTCTCATGATGTATAAAAAGATGCAAAATTGTAGAAAAAGGGTCCGAATTTTGAAGAGCCTGGAGGCCATGCTATTGTATTCTTGATAAATTGATGATTAATGAAAGAATCAGGTGTTTTCCACACATTGTTGGGTATGATTTTGTAATTTCTCTGTTATGTGTCATCATGTGTCTTCCTTTCTTTAAGTATGGTAATGAAGCTGCATGTCTTTGTTTACTTATGTGAATGAAGTTAAAATTCCTTAAAAGAGTGCTCCTGTACTTAAAGCCTACTTCTACATTTCTTCTAAGTTACAAATAATAGTTTATGTGAAAAACAACATATTGTCTCTAACTTCTCAAAGCGTTACATATAATAGTTTCTGTGAAAAACAACATATTGTCTCTAACTTCTCAAATCATTCTTCACTCAACATTTATATCCAACAACCATATGAAATTTTGAGACTTTCATATCAGCTAAATATTAAGGGTTAAAATTCAGGCCTTTCAGGTCTTTCACTTGAGGATACATCATACAAATAAGTGACATAAATAATAAACATTAATTTCTTAAGCACAATTTCTACACAACCAAGAAATTGGTTTATTAAGGTACAACACCTGACATCCTGCCAACTTGCATGCAAGATCCTATCCTGTAAGTCTGTCACATAGGAGTTCATAGCTTCCAAGTAATGTACTTGTACCCGTCTGCTGAGAGCTTCTGTCGCCCTGTTCTATTTACCTTTGATGTACCTGTTGAAATATGGCAACAAGAATATTCCAATTTAATTTGTTCTTGAATTAAATTGTGAACTAAAATCGAATTTAGTCTTAACAACTACTTGGAAATAATTAATTAATTTATTTTAATTTAATTAGTTGGTGAAATTCAAGTTAGAAGTCTTTCTGAAGTCATGCAAGAGTTATCCCTTAAATTAAGGAGATAAGATTGAGTTATATTTGAGTTGTAAATAGTTAACTCAGTTTACTGAGTTAAGTCCAGTTAAATTAGTTCCAAACTATTTGAGGAACTAATTGTGAGTTATCAGTCAATTGATGCATGCATGCACTCA
>APFE030080312.1:1156-13224 GCA_000404065.3 Pinus taeda
AGATGTCAAAGGATATAGACTTATTCCACTTAAGTCCAAAAATGTTATAATTAGAAGAGATGTAAAGTTTGCTAAAAATATATTGGCCTACGAGCCTAGTTTGGCGGATGTGCCACCTCTCTCTATCCCTTCCACATCTGAAAATATTTCCTCTTCAGATGATGACAGCGAGGATGGAAATCCTCCCCCACCTTCTCAGGATCCTCCTTCAGCTCCTCAGATTCCAAAATGTGTTCGTGCTACTCAAGATGCAGCAGGTGCTCTTGCCGGTGATTCTATAGATCAGCGATGTACGCATTCTTAGTTCGATAGAGCTTCTCCTTTACTAGCTCAAACTTCAGCTAATTATAATCCTGATAGCTTTGCAGAAGCTTCTGGCCATTCAGATTGGGACCTAGCTGTGAATGAAGAATATAGTTCATTATTGGAAAATGATACATGAGATCTTGTTCCCCCTCCAAAGGGATGAAAACTTGTTAGATGCAAATGGGTTTACATAACCATGTATGGACCAGATGGAAAAGTTGATGAACATAAAGCTCGTCTTGTTGCTAAGGGTTTTTCACAAGTTGAAGGCATTGACTATACTAAAACCTTCTCCCCTATTGCCAAAATGAACTCTATCTGCCTTGTTCTTTCCCTTGCTACCTCTTTCAAATGGGAAGTCCATTAGATGGATGTTAAATTTTCCTTCTTGGATGGGGACTTGCATGAATAAATCTATATTGAACAACCTACTAGCTTTATACAAATAGACTCAAACCTTTTATATCAGCTTAAGAAATCCCTTTATGGTCTCAAGAAAGACCCTCGGGCTTGGTATGCCAAAATGGATAGCTTTCTTTTAGAAACTGGATTTTCTAGGTGTCATTTTGATAATACTATCTACGCCAAGAAAGTGGGAAAGTCTCTTACCATTCTTGTTATTTACGTTGATGATCTTATCCTTACTAGTAGTGATCGAAACCTTATAAACCATGTGAATTCCAGCCTTAAAAATAAGTTTGAAATGTTAGACTTAGGACACTTGCATTATTTTCTTAGTCTTCAAGTCTTGCAATCCAAGGAAGGTATTTCCCTTTCCCAGTCCAAGTATGCATGTGATCTTCTACACCATTTTTAGATGGAATACTGTAAGCTAGCCCATTCTCCCTTTCAGTCTGGAGCCAGAATTTCAGTGACTTGTACTTCCCTTGAAGCTGATGCTAACTTATACATAAACTTATAGGAGAACTTTTGTATCTAACCCATACTTGTCCTGACCTTTCCTTTGTCATTGGCCTTATTGCTCAGTTTATACAAAACCCACATGAAAGTCATTGGAAAGCAACTAAAATAATACTTCATTATGTTTGAGGTATAGTTCATTTTGGGATTCATTACAGCGTAGAAGCATCTCCTCTATTGGTTGGTTTCACTCATTCTAATTGGGCTGGCGACCTTGATGATCGGAAGTCTACTGTAGATTATGTGTTCACTCTTGGTTTACGACCTATTACATGGGCTTGAAAGAAACAAAATGCCATTTCTCTTTCTTATGCAGAAGCAGAGTATCGTGCTGCCATAGAAGCTAGTAAGGAAGACCTCTGGCTTCGTCAGATCCTATCAAAGTTTGGCTTTCAACAACAACATCTGACTACACTTTGGTGTGATAATCAAAGTGGAATTCAACTATACAAAGATCCAGTCCAACATCAGTGCATCAAACACATTGAGATGCACCTGCACTTCATGAGAAATATCATTCACGATCATGTTCTTGAAGTGCAATATTGTTCAATAGATGATCAAGTTGCAAACATCTTTACAAAGGCTCCCACAGAGATGAAGTTTACTAAACTTCAATTTATGGTTGGAGTTCAAGAAGTTGTCACTAAGGGGGGATATGCTCTAATGCCTCCTTCCTTCTCCTATTATGTCATATTTTTACATCCTTCAATCCTATCCCAAGTTGTTTTGAAAGGGGGGTGTTAGGATATTGCGACACATAGGAAATAGTTAAGTATAACTTGGTCTAGTGTAGAGTTAGGTAAAGCGTGTTCCTTTACTATGTACTTTTGTAACTTACAATACGACCATGACAATATGTAGTCATCCGATGGTTCATTCTCTCCTCAGTATTATCGACACTTGATCTGTGGCTTAACACCCGATTGGTCGATGATTTCTATTTAAAGAGCATGGAGGGTCTTCTGTAGGGTAACCATTCATGAGAGAAGCTTATGTAAATTTTCATTATTTTATTAATAAATTTCCTGAAGTGGCTGCATTGGCTCAGGTCGCGGACTATTTCCCTCTTTGACGATTTTAACCACATCAAGAATACTGGTGTATTGATCTGTGATCTAATTGTGAGTGATTTCCTTTGGTGTTTTTTCTGAGGAACTTACCTTGTAAATTCCTACAAAAAGAAGACTTGAGTAAATAAATATACAACATGGAATACCAAGCTCTTGGGGTGTGTTGTAGACCATATTTGACCTTTTCCAGATTGCAAACATTGCCAGTGTTAGCTAATATCTAAAAACCATTTTTCTATTCAATGTCGACCCCTTCTTACAACTATACATTTAAAAAGGATGATTTTACATCCATCTGATATATTTTGAATTACTTGAAACTAAGAAAAGCAATGAACGTATGAATTTCCTTTAAGAGAGCAATAAGAGAAAAGGTTTCATAAAAATATAAAAATTAAATTTGTGCATAGCATTTGAAAGTAACCTTTCATTTTTTCTTACCACTTCATCATGTTCATTCAATTTGTTCCTAAATACCAACTTCATGTTAATAAAATTCTTGTTTTTTCATCAAGGAACAATCTCCTAAGTCTAATTTTTCCCAATCTGGTCAAGCTATTCATGTATTTCCTTTAACCAATTTTCATCTTGTTTCAGCTTAGAAAAATTATTTTATTCTATCATCGATAATAGAGCTACATGCACTTTAGTAGGGGGATTCAACAGTAGTCTTCTTTTTTGCACACTCGGATTGAAATCATCAACAATTTGGTTAGCCAACTGGAGTTTTTGCATGTACCTTGCATGATATTTTGATTGATGACAAAGGGGTTATTCAATATTTTCATTTGAAAATGTCTCATCAACCTTCTCTTCATTATTGAATGGATGCTTGGAGCTCACATTTAGTGGTTTATTTTTTTAGATTCAATGTGCTCATCAACTTTGACATCAATGCAAACAACGATCCTCTTTGTATTCTTATTGTAGCATCTAGAGCCCTTGCTATTATGAGAGTATCCAAGATAAATATCTTCATGAGATCTTGCATCAAACTCAACAATATTTTCATCATTCCTTTTGATATAACACTTACTTCTAAATACTCTGAAATGTTTCACTATAGTAGGTCTACCATACCAAAGCTCATATAGAGTTTTGTCACTATTTGGTCTAAAATGAGCTCTTCTTAAAATCACCATTGATGTGTGAATGGATTTAGCTGAAAATATTTGTTGAATATGTCTCATAGGGGATTCACTAGGGGAGAAATACCATACCACGTGTGTTCATAATGGGGGATATATCTTAAGGAAAAAATGACATTATATATTGAGCATATAATAGGGGGTAAAGGGTTTTTATATTGGAAGGTATAAAAAATGGAGCTCAATGCTAATGAAAAAATATAACTAGATATAAAAAATGTTAATGAAAAAATGGATACTTCCATTATCTAGTGGAAATATGGGTTTTCTAAATTGGAAGGCGTATTGGGTTCGTATTGGTAGGGGGTTAAATAATGTGATTTTTAAAGGTGTTTAAAATATGCAGTCAAATTAGGGGTATTGTTTAGTATGCCACGAATGCACACGATATGTCAAATGTTCATTGAGAGAAACCCCCATGATATTTATTTATCCCATCATGGATTTGGCCATTTTTTGAAATGATCTGTTGCCTCTCTCTTTTACACCATTCTACTATGGAGTCTCTGCTATGGTAAATTTCCTTTTGATGCCATGTTTCTTGTTAAATTCATCAAAATATTTTGAGGTAAACTAGCCTCCATTATCAAACCTTACACACTTGATTTCATAGTATGTCTAATTTTAATCCATGGGATTAAAGTCTCTCAAATAATTAAATACCTATGATATTTCTCTTAGAAATGTTTTCCGAGTCATCCTGGTGAAATCATGAACGATTAGAATGAAATACAATTTACCTAAATGGTTTTGAGTTCTTGAAGGGACACATAAGGTAATATGCACTAATTACAATGACCTAGTTGATGGGATCTCCTTGGACTTGAATGGTACTCAAACTTTTTTTCCATATTGATAAGACGTGAAAATAGAATTCCATATCATTGAAATCTTTCACAAATCTCTAAAAACATATTTTTTTCCAAAATTGGAAATCTAATCAAAATTTTGATGTTCAAGTATTCTATGCAACAACCAAATCTCATCAATCTCTGACAAACAAGACCTCTCTCACTTTTCTTTTAGCACATAGACATTATTGTCTATCCTCACATCTTCAACTACTATTTCTCTAGTACCTACAAAATTGATTCAATAATTCTTAGCTTTAAATAACACATCATATCCTTGGTCAAACATCTGATACACACTGAGTAAGTTATGTTTCAACCCATCAACAAACAACACATACTTGGATTTACCTCTGCCATTTTCTACGTTGATATTTCCTTTACCCACAATTTTACTAGGTTCATTATTTCCAAATTTTTCATTACCTATGTTGACTAGTTTCCATGAAAATAACTTTATTTTATCTCCTGACACAAGCCTAGAATAGCCAGTGTCAAAATACTAATGATATCCTTCATTTTGAGCATAGAGGACAATCACTATAAGAAAAAAGGACATTGGTGAGGGGGGAAAATGTCACCATAACCTCATTGGTGATGATCAAAAGAGCTTTCGTCAGTAAAAATTGAACGTCACCAAAGGTGGTGTCACCAAAAGTATAGGTTTTGTGGTGACATTCAAAGTAAGTCACCAATAATAATTTATAATGATGAATAGCGACCATCACTATTTTATATGAGAAACGGTAATGGGCCATAGCCTTGGTCACCAAAAATGGAATGTCACCAAAGGTGGCACCGCCAAAAGTATAGGTGTTGTGGTGAAATTCAAATTCCGTCACCAACAATAATTTATAATGATGGATAGCAACTGTCACCATTTCATATGAGAAATGGTGATGGGCCATAGCCTCCGTCAACAATAATTGAATGTCATTAAAGGTGGCATCGCCAAAAGAATAGGTGTTATGGTGACATTCAAGGTCTATCACAAATATTGATTATAATGATAGATAGTGACCATCACCATTTCATATGAACAAAAATGATTTATTGTGATGGATCTTTCATGGGCGTCATTATTAGTGCATATATATGGCAACGTTCGTTAACTGTCACCAAAAGCTGCATTGTCAAAAATTAGACTTCTAAAAATTAGACCTTGAAACATCATAAATTGTAACTTCTACAACTTTTAATAAATTAAAGTTTTCAAAATATTTTACTAAACAAGGAAAGTAGCATCGAAGTTGCAAGTCCCTACTTGATGGTTATGGAAGTTATGAAAAGTTGGTGGAGGGAAAAGTATATAAGCTTCCAAGGAGGAGTACATGCCCTAATGAGGTTGACTTCTTAGCTGCCAGACAAACTTGGTCTTGGAGGGGTATTTTGACACTTTATACAGAAAAATAATTCTTTTGACATGTTACAAGATGCCCAATGGGGTATTTTTCATGTGAAAATGACTCTATTGACTTCTTGACTTCATGACAAACCCTAGAAGAACTCAATGGGTGACTGGCTATAAATAAAATGAACTTGAGCTTGAAACCCATGCTACAAAAGTAATAATATTTTTTCTTTTCCTTTTACAACATAAAATAATTAAGAGTATATTTCATATTTATGAAGATCGAACCTAGTTACATATTTCAACATATCCCCCATCTACCTTTATAGACTAGATCTAGGGGATAACAAAAAGATCCATAGAGATTAAGGTTGGGGTGGGAAAAATAAATATGATAAGCAAAACGACAAGAAGCAATGAAATCTACTAAATTGAACATGCGCCCACATGTACTCAAATATTAGAGGAAAGAAAAGAACCCAACGTGATTGATTATGCACTTGATAAAATCTCATTCACTTCTTTAGTAAAAAGGAAGAAAATCATAGCCTCTTTTCTATTGTCCTCTAGAATAAATCATCTATGTATGGAATTGGGGTTTTGTGCTACACTCTATGCTTACAATCTGATGTTAAAGTAAGAGTTCCCAAATTGGTTCCAAATGTCTGATTTGTTTGAGTTTAGGCCAAGATTAGTCAAATCTAGTCAGTTTTGACCAAGATGTAATGACCTTAATTATTTTTTCTTGAGC
This sequence comes from Pinus taeda, assembly GCA_000404065.3. NCBI lineage: Eukaryota > Viridiplantae > Streptophyta > Pinopsida > Pinales > Pinaceae > Pinus > Pinus taeda. Next base: position 7,558 of record APFE030080312.1, read on the forward strand.
TACTCAACAAGCTTGACCCCGAATTATGAAAAGGAAGTTTGATTGAGATGTCTACTCTAACATATTTTGACAATTGTTTCCTTTTTGTATGTCTTGAAGGGAGAATCTAAACTAGCTCCTCTTACCACAATGTAGCTAGATAAGCAAGACAAATCAAAACCAATTAGTATCCACTAAGAGATTGTGAGGTTGGGGGGGGGGGGGGGGGGGGGGCACATTTTATTCTACCAAAAGATTCTCAGAACATGCATGTAACTCCAACCATTATCTTTTGTGTTGCTTCATCCATAAGCACAAATGAAATTTTGTCATTAAAGAGGCTTGAATACTAATATGGGCAATTTCAACATCTCGCTTTTACCAACTAGGCAAACCACTATTTTAGAATTTATTTTAATTGTGGAATTTTATGCCAAATTTCTATTGGGGAATCCAAATCAGTCTTCTTTTTTAGACTTTTCTCATTGTTTATTGGGTCCATGTCTTATGACTATGCTCTCCACTAGGATATAAATTTTTGAAAACTCATCTCTTTGAATCAAAAACTTGTACCATAATATAAATATGCAACTCATGTCTTCCAATTCAGAGGTTACCCTAATTGAATATCTCTCTCCACATTTTGTCTCAGGTATGAAGTTGAACATGTTAACTAGGATTTGTCAGAGAGTTTAAAACAGCTTAGAAACCTTTTAACGGTTGGTCCCAATTTGAATTCATATTCATAGCTAGAGGCTTTCTAGCTATAGGGTGGTTTCCCATCATTTCTTATGTGCAAATTTGAGTTCAAATGCAATATTTTAGATCACAAAACAAGGTTTTGAATATATAAATGACTAATAAGATGGATCTCAATTAGGACTAGTCATTTCTCATTAGGTGATGTATTCCTTTACTTTCACATACATGCCAAAGTTATTGCAAAGGATGGATAGGTTAAGTAGCGAATTCTAGTTCTAAGAATATATCCTCAAACTCAAATCAACAAAATTTCTATATTAATGTGGAATAAAATTGTTTAGGATGAACCAACTTTCACGTCAAACCATAATCACCAATGGACCATGTAAGCAAAACAACCAAGAATTTGATTAACCAAAGCTTCTTAATAGAGTAGTCTATCTTGCACTATTTTAAACTTACAAAGAGTAGCAGAGGATACACAATGAATCATGACTCCTACTCTTTCTTTCCTCAAAAGTATTACGGGAAATAATTCTATTGCATGAAATATAGATACAACCTAATCAATAACAACTTGTAGTTGTAGCATTAACATATAAGCCTGATCTATAGAAAAGGCGAAAGGACGAATGGCACAACCATGGCTACCCATATGTTGCGTCGCCGTCAGAGATCACATTTTGTCTTATTGCAAACTTTGGAGGATTAAACCCCAAAAAATCCATGCCTTACAGATTTTACAATACCCTCAATGTAGATTGTTTTGACAAAGTATAAAATGATTATCCAATTTCTAACCTTGACCATTTGGAAAAGTCAACGTTTATTGTCCAATAAATACATATTATCCCTTTGATTAAGTCAAAGATGATCATCATTCCTCTCATCCAATTGCTGGTCAAGGAAGTAATTTGTAGCCCTCAACATTAATCTCTTTTACAGTGTTAAATATGACAATCCTCCTCTTGGGCCTTAATCACTAAAAACAAGTTCCCATACCATTAAGTATCCTACCATGCAATATGTCATCTTTAAGTTTGACAAAGTCAAACTTCATCACTAATCCCATACTTGGAGGTCTTTAGAATGGGTAATTTATCAAGTTAGCCTTTATGATGATTTTTTTTCATGCCATGTCTAAGGGGAAACCTACTCATATTGCTCACCTACACCATATCTTACCTTGATTTATACTCCCATGGGCCAAAATATGCTTCCGTAAGACCAAATTTGCTTTTTATCTATTATTTTCATAGTGCCAAAATGTCCACTTGCTTTAAAAAATGCATGCCATGATCATAAATTGCAAACCTGATGGATGATAATGAAAAGGGGCTATCATATATCCCATGAAACATCATATTCCATACTTAGAATGCACTCCAAAGTGTCAAAATTGCATGCCAAGTGGAAAAATCACATTTCTCACATTAAAATCTACATTACAGCCTGACCTAATTGTGCACAAGCTCCTGCACATGTTCCTATGGAGAAGCCATAAAATATAGTGCTATATTATTTCTTCTTGTGAATATTCCTACACTTCCATAATTCTAATTTTCATCTTTGAGTGAGGGTACTAAGTCTCCCAAAACAATTTTACTGATTTACCTCATCTTTGGCTAAATGCAAATAGTCTTTAGTAACATGCATGTCCAGGGCTCACTAAAGATCAAAATTGAGATTTCAAATTTCTTTGTGGTTCTTAGAACAATATTTACCTTTTTAAATTGTTAGAGTTTCACTTCCAATCCAAGAAGTCACTATTGTCCAAAAATACCATGAAACTGCCAAATTACACAACATGACAGATCAGGCTAGGGTGCCTTCATAATTTTATATGCCAAAACATACATGAGCACATATGGTGAAATGTAGAGATTGACAGCTAGAGTATCTTATCATCTAAAACAATACATGATCAAATTCCCAAGAACAATCTCTAATTATTAGTTATTAAGCATCAACCTGTAGCAATTTGTTTGGTTTGACACTCTTCTCCAACTCTAGAAAAACTATCAAGCTTAAAATAAACTGCATACTTTTTTCTTATTATAAATCCAAATGCTAATTCTTGAAGGGTAGGTTCAGCTCAAGCAAAGAAACAGAAATAATGTAAGAATTTACAGCGTAAGTTCCTTAGACAAAACACCAAAAGGACACCGCTCACAAACAGATCATAGATCAATACACCAGTATTTTGATGTGGTTAAAACCCTCAAAGAGGGAAACAGTCCACGGCCTATGCCAACGTGGCCACTACAGGCAATTTATTAATAAAATAATGAAAATTTACATAAGATTTTGTCATGCACTGTTAACCTACAAATGACCCTCCATGCGCTTTAAATATAATTCATGGACCAATCGGGTGTCAAGCCATAGATCAAGTGTCAGTAATAACTAGGAGATAATGAATCGTCGGATCACTACATATCGTGAGCGTCGGATTGTAAGTTACAAATGTACATAGTAAAGAAACACACTTTACCTAACTCTATACTAGACCAAGTTATACTTAACTATTCCTATGTTTGTCGTATTCCTAACATTCCCCTAAGAACAACTTGGGTAGGTTGAAGGATTTACAATATACACAAATGGGAAGGAAGAGCATAGAGCCTATCCCCCCTTAGTGAAAACTTCCTGAACTCCAACCATAAATCGAAGTTTAGTAAACTTCGCCTCGGTGAGAGCCTTTCTAAAGATGTCTGCAACTTGATCATCTATTGAACAATATTGCACTTCAAGAACATGGTCATCAATGAGCTTTCTGATGAAGTGCATGTGTAGTTCAATGTGTTTGCTACGCTGATGCTGAACTGGATATTTGCACAACTGAATGGCACTTTGATTATCACACCAAAGTGTAGTCGGATGCTGCTGCTGAAAGCCAAACTCTGATAGGATCTGACGAAGCCACAAGGCTTCCTTACTAGCTTCTACAACACCATGATACTCTGATTCTGCTGAGGAAAGAGAAATGGAAGCTTGTTTCTTGCAAGCCCATGTAATAGGTCCTGAACCAAGAGTGAACACATAACCAGTAGTAGACTTTCGATCATCAGGGTCACCAGCCCAATCGGAATCAGTGAAACCAACCAATGGAGGAGATGCTTCAGCACTGTAATGAATGCCAAATTGAACTGTACCTCGAACATAACAAAGTATTCATTTAGCTGCTTTCCAATGACTTTCACGTGGGGTTTGCATAAATCAAGCAACAAGGCCAACAACAAATGAAAGGTCAGGACGAGTATGGGTTAGATACAAAATTTTTCCTAAAAGTTGACGGTATAAGGTAGCATCAACTTCAGGGGAAGAACAAGTGACTGAAAGTTTGAATCCAGACTGAAAGGGAGAAGGAGCTGGCTTACAATATTCCATGTGAAAAAAGCGTAGAATATCAAAGGAATACTTGGATTGGGAGAGGAAAATACCTTCCTTGGATTGCAAGACTTGAATACCGAGGAAATAATGTAAATGTCCTAAGTCTGTCATTTCAAACTTCTTTTTAAGGCTGAACTTCACATGGTTAATAAGGTTGGGATCACTACCACTGAGGATAAGATCATCAACATAAAGAACAAGAATGATAAGAGACTTACCCACTTTCTTGGTGTAGACAGTATTATCAAATGACACCTAGAAAAGGCAAATTCTAAAAGAAAGCTATCCATTTTGGCATACCAGGCTCGAGGAGCTTGCTTGAGACTATAAAAGGATTTATTAAGCCAACATACAAGGCTGGAGTCTGTTTGTATAAAGCCAACATGTTGTTCCATGAAGATTTCTTCATGCAAGTCCCTATGCAAGAAGGCGGATTTAACATCCATCTGATGGACTTCCCATTTATAGGAGGCTGCAAGGGAAAGAACAAGGTGGACAAAGCTCATTTTGGCAACAGGGGAGAAGGTTTTAGTATAATCAATTCCCTCAACTTGTGAAAATCTCTTGGCAACAAGTCGAGCTTTATGTTTATCAACTTTCCAATCTAGTCCATACTTGGTTCTGTAAACCCATTTGCATCTAACAAGTTTTCATCCCCTTGGAAGAGGAACAAGATCCCATGTATCGTTTGCTAATAATGAACAATATTCTTAATTCATAGCTGCGTCCCAATCTAGAAGGCTTGAAGCTTGTCCAAAGGTGTCAGGATCATAATTTTCTGACACTTGAGCTAGTAAAGAAGAGGCTCTTTCAAACTGAGAATGGGTACGACGCTGATCTGTAGGATCATCGGCAAGATCACCTGCTGCATCTCGAGTAGCTTGGACCCATTTTTGAAGTGAAGGAGCTGAAGGAGGCTCCTGAGAAGGTGGGGGAGGATTGCCATCCTCACATTCATCATCTGAAGAAGAAATATGTTCAAAAGTAAAAGAGATAGAGAGAGGTGGCACATGCGCCGAACTAAGCTCGTAGGCCAATTTATTTTCATCAAACTTTACATCTCTTCTAATGATAACATTTTTGGACTTAAATGGAATAAGTCTATATCCTTTGACATCTTCAGAATATCAAACAAAGATACATTTTTCACTCTTAGGTTCTAAAGCTTTACGTTTGTCATCTGGAATATGGGCCCATGCTTCACTTCCAAAAACACGAAATTGACTCACATCTGGTTTAATAAAGCTCCATGCTTCTTCTAGAGTGATATTCTTTAAAGCCTTAGTAGGAGTGCGATTTATTATGTAATTTGCAGAGTTAATTGCTTCTGTCCAATTGTTAAGACTAAGTTCTTTAGATTGAAGCATACAATTAGCCATTTCCTTTAAGGTGCGATTCTTCCTTTCAGCTACACCATTTTGTTGTGGAGTATATGGAATATTATGTTGCATTTGGATTCCATGCTCAGTGCAAAAGGTGATGAAATCGTTTTTAACATATTCTCCGCTATTATCTCATCTTAGCTTAAGAATTTGATGTCCAGATTGTTTTTCAACAAAGGCCTTAAAGGCCAAGAATTTGTTAAATACTTCA
>APFE030080312.1:13882-30439 GCA_000404065.3 Pinus taeda
ATCATTAAATTGACCATTGTCTATATGAACAGTTCTAGTCCCTACAACACTAAGAGATCTATCATCACCAACATATATATTTTTAGTGTTACAATCATTTAAAGAAGAAAACATGGCTTTATTTTTGGCCATGTGATAAGAAGCACCAGAATCAATGAGCCACTCATGAGAATGAGAGGAAGAAGATACATTTAGTGCATAGCCAGACCAAGATGCTTGGCAACCACATGCAGAAAGTGCCATTCTTGAAGATGAATATGAAGAGTGCTCCAAATGGATGTTATGCTTCTTCATTGCTGCTTCCAAGGCTTCCATCTTCTTAAAGCATTTAGATTCTAAGTGGCCATCTCGATTACAAAAGTTGCAATGTTTATCAGTCTTATTGCCTTTGTTTTTATTTGCCTTATCATTCTAGTGAAATGATTTTTCATTTTGAGGCTGAAATTGCTTAGGACCCTTGTTTGGTTTAGGACCATTCTTTTTAGGATATGACTTCATAGGATTCTTTGAGTTTGGTTGCTGTTGGGCGGTTAACGCTTTCTTGGAACAGTTTCCAAGATTAAGAAGACCAAGGTGTAAGATTTTTTCTTGTTCTCTTATTAAAGAATCAAAAAAAGCATCAAAGGAAGGGGGCTTGTAGTCAGGTCCTTGAGAAATGAAGGCTTCTCTTGTAGAATGGAAGGTGGAAACAAACACAGAGTAGGCTGGTCCCAACTTAGTAAGAATGCAATAGATAAGGGCACTATCTTCTTTTTTCCAAGAGGTCTAATGGTCTTGAACTTGCACAAGAAATCTTCAATGCAAGAAAAATCATTGGGGTTTAATGTAAGCAACTCATTTTCAAGATGATGGGCTCTAAGTTCATTTTTTATTCCAAAAACTTTAGCAAGTTGCTCCATTGCTTTATTAGGAGTATCAAGTTCAGCAATATGGAATCTAAGATCGGGAGAGATAGACATCCCTATCAACCCACGTGCTTGATATTTCCTATTTTCGAATTTGGCTGCTTTCTCTTCATCTTTTGGCTTGGTTTCTTGGCCAGTGGCTATTCGGTAAAGACCTTTATTTCTAAGTAAATCCACAATGTAGGACCACCATTGGAAGTAGTTGGTGCTGTCAAGGATAACTTGGCATAAACTTTCCATTTTGATAGAAAATGAAGCTATATATGCTGAAACTAAGCATTCCAATGGAAAGAGCTCGAAAAATTAGGCTGGTTCAAATAAAACGGCTCTGAAAACGGCTTCCAGATGAAGAAGTTATGACCTTTTTAAAAAATGTTGTTGAAGGCGTCAACAAAGTGTGGGAATGTGCAGAAATGAAAAAAAACGCTCATTTTTCAACGAAAAGGAGATTTGAACCCAAGACCTCTACTCTCTTAAATTATCTTTGAACCAACTGAGCTATACAAAAAGATAGAGAGGCAGAGAGAGAGGGGGGGGGCTTTGTTTTCTTTTAGTCACGAATGCTTTTGATTGCGTGCTTGCTTGAGAAAGCTCTTTTCCTCCCTACAAAACAAAAACACAAAATTCAACATGGACATGAAAAAAAACAAGCCTTACGACTTAAAGTTAGCTTTACCCGGAAACTAAATATTTTCCTGATTGTTTCTGATTTTCCGAGATCACAATAAGGTGTAGGAAAAAGAGCATAAGCATGAGAGAAATCCTTCCTTTCTGTGTCTGATTTGCCCAGATCGCACAGAGTCATAGGGCAAAGAGCATACGCAGAAATGAAAGGTATAGATCCGGTGATAAAAAGAGATAAATAAATCGAAACCGAAATAAACAGAGAGAAAATAACAGTATACTGCAAATAAACATTGTATACCTCCAGATTTAAAAAATGACGCAGCTAGGGCTACTGGAAACCTTTTCACGTGAAAGAAAAGGGGTTCCTCACTGGAACAATTGCTCCCAACACAACAGAGTAGTCCTCTTGGCCCAAAGGTAGTAAGAAACAACAGATCTAGGAGATGCCAGTCGCATACAGTTCTACCAGCTTCAGATTTGGATCAACAATGGACACGGCCCTCAAATAGCTCTGATACCATGTAAGAATCTACAGGGTAAGTTCCTCAGACAAAACACCAAAAGGACACCGCTCACAAACAGATCATAGATCAATACACTAGTATTTTGACGTCGTTAAAACCTTCAAAGTGGGAAACAGTCCAGGGCATGTGCCAACGTGGCCACTATAGGCAATTTATTAATAAAATAATGAAAATTTAATTAAGCTTCTCTCATGCACGGTTAACCTACAAATGACCCTCCATGCGCTTTAAATAGAATTCATGGACCAATTGGGTGTCAAGCCATGCATCAAGTGTCGGTAATGCCAAGGAGAGAATGAACCGTCAGATCACTACATATCGTGACCGTTGGATTGTAAGTTACAAATGTACATAGTAAAGAAACACAATTTACCTAACTCTATGCTAGACCAAGTTATACTAACTATTCCTATGTGTCGGAATATCATAACAAATAAAAGAGGAAGTTTTATATGGAATCAAAGGTCTGAGAATTAATTATCTTATTTCCAACCACAACATTACCTCAACAAAAAAGCGGGCCTAGATCTTGTCACTGTGAGCTTCCATGATTCTCTTTAAAATCATATGCCCCAATCATTGAATGATGTTATCTATTTCAAGGAAGAGCCCCAAATCCTAAGAAAGCATCTACAATATTGGTGAAAACCAACACAAAATATCACGACAACGTTAAACCATGTCTCAAAATAACAAAAATGAGTTATTGAGTGGATATAAAAATCGTGTTAATCTAAGAATTTAACTGACCTCTATAAGGAATTGTCTGGGTTGACTCATACTCTCCACTATGATAGGGCACCCCATGGATTGACCACCCAATTCCACTACCCAACTTACCTTTTGAAAAAAATCCACCATCCTTATCAAGCACCTACGTAGTTTCTAAGGAAATAAACAATTATAATTGATTGGCAATTTTACAGTGGTATTTTCCTCTTTTTTAGCTATTGGAAAAAGAAATTTATGAGTTGGAGCAACACAATCATTGCATGGATGGATAATACATAAAGAAGCATAAGAAGATCAACATTGAAAGCGTAAATCCCTAGTATATGAGAATGGAAATGTAATATTTTAAAGCACCAATTCATATTCCCCTATGTATGGGTGAAGTAGATAATGCAAATAAGATAAAACTGAAAAGATAGTTGTAAGGATATGATGTTATTATGCTCCCGATCATATCATATCGATGCATTCAACTTTGGCATGCATGTCAATGATTAGAGAATATCGCTACATCTTCTTGCTTAAATAATTGAAAATTTACGAAAAGACAGTAACATATTGCATGCAAAAGCCCTGTGTTTCATAAATACGTCTACACTAAAAATTTCAGAAGGAATATATATTACACATTCCATGGTATTAATTTGTAACAAAATTCTCTCTTTTCTCAAGAATGGTTTCCAAAATAATTGGACCTTTCATGCTCCCATAATAAGACTGCTTAATATTAAATTCTATATGTGAGCATGGAGGGGAGAAATGCATAAAGATGTATACAAAAAGTAGTCACTGATGTGAGCAAAACTTTAGAGAAGTCTTCTTGGCAATTATTTCTACAAAATTAAGGTGCATGATTTACATAGGTAATGGTGTAGAGAGGATAAATAATAATTGACTTAAAACACGTAGGTGACATATTCATATACCACCACCAGTGGGTAGGATGGTTTAACCACCTCACATCTAAATAAAACACCTAACATTAAGTTGGTCACATATAAAATGGAAAATGTTACTGAAACAAAAAGTTTGAGTGTTATCACTCTACCACCACACCTCCATGCCCCAACACTGAATAGCACATTTTATCATTACTCAAATCCCCCTAATCTCCCCTAGTAAAATAATTCCAAATTTTACAAATATGACTAAAAAAATTCTTAAGACCACATACCGATCTACTACCATCCACTAAGGCACCTAGGTAACTAGCCATAGTGATTGCTGACTGTCTAGGATGGTAACCCAGTTTCCAGTTACATGTCATATCTTCAACTTTCTTCATCTCTAGGTTCAGGTCCTTGTTGGTTCTCCATCATACTCTCGTTTTCCTCATTTTGAAGGGAATATTTCCATAAACTCATCAAAACAATATTTCCACTCTATTCAATTTCCATCTCTTTGCATCGATGAAAGGATTTAGTGGAATTAAGCTATACAATCTATCAAGCTGATAATTCCAACTCATGCACTATTTGCCTCAAAACCTAATTGAGTTACTTAATTAAAACCGGAAGTCTATTGGTTTTCACAAAACACAAGGTAAATTCTAATATGCACACAATTTTAAGAATTAAATCTTCAAAATGCTTTCTAGAACAAAATTGGACAGTGTTTTGGCAACTCTTAAGGTTTTCTGGTAGGTAGGCAAACTGGTCGCTTCATCCCTAATATAGCCTTGATCATTAATTAACAAAATTCATGAATAATTTACCAAAACAAATAAATAACTCCAACAAAAAAATAGTGGAATAAATTCATCAACCATTGAATATATGAAAAACAACAATAATGGGTTGCACACATCTCCGTGCATCTGCAAATACAAGGACATGCAGATGTTTTTGATTTCTTCCCTATGTCAACTCTAGTTTAGGTCTAACAATGTGCCCTAACAGGGACGTTTCTATAGTGGCTATCATCCTATTATCAATGAATACACAACATTTGCATTGATCTGTGAATTTTGTCATAAATTTGCAAAAAATTTGTCTGATATCTAGGGCAGATAACAATTGACTCAATATCCGTACATGTTTTTTCCACTGCTCTATACAAGTTCTGGGTATCTAATTATTGGCACATCTTCACTGTATCAAGAACAAGAAAATGTAAAGAAAATCAATATTGCATTAATAATGATATAAAGGGCTGCAAGATAGTCAAGTCAAATCCACTTTATGAATGTGGGATAGACCAAAAAATACACTAAAGTGAAATACATAATATAAGTATAAAATAGCCTAAAGTAGAAATTGACTTTATTAATGGCCATGTCTAATATCTAATTGACCATTATAACCTGATATTTATTTTAACACCATCTCCTTTTGGTCAATCTACTAACTACATCAGGTTTATTGGAACCCAAATACTCGTTGAAAATCTTTGTAGTCTAATCCTTTGTGGTACAATTATGTAGATCAATAGATACATCCTCTATAGGGTGTCTGATGAAGAGGTAGTGAGTCTCAACATGCTTAGTACACTCATGGAAAATATGATAGTTTGATGATACGAGCACCCACTGATTGCGAAAAAATAGGGGTGTTGGCTTTTTCTGCAACACCATTTCTGAAAGCATCCTCCTTAGCCAAACTACTTCAAATTTTCCTTCCATTGATCATCGATATTCTATTTTTCTCAATGAAGAAACTACTGCATGTTTCATTATTGCCAAACTATGTGACTACACCCACACCAAGCTTCAATACATATCGAGAAGTTGATTTTCTATCATCCACACAAATTGCCCAATCTGATGTTCTATTCCAACACAGCCTAGGGTCTTTGCTTCTTCTATATTCAATGTCTCTTTCCCATATCTCAACACTCACTTCACTATAGTCCAAATATCTACATTTGATTTTGTCATGAATCTAGAAATGAAGCTCATGGCATAACTCAAATCGAGTCTAGTTGCAACAAGATAATCACACTCCCCACTAATTGCCTAAAAATTAATTCATTAATTGCTTTAGAGTTAGTCTTAGCTGAAAGTTTCACCCCTATCTCCACAAGTGTAGATGAGATTTTTCACTTTTAAAACTATGAAGTAAAATACTAGCATTTTTCTTTTTTTTGAGACAAAAATGTTGCTCCCTATTTTCCAAACTTCTACACCCAAACAGTAATGGAGGAGGCCTAGCTTAGTGATGTCAAAATATTTCATATTATAATTCATTTGTTTAATAGCATTAACTCGACTAGCTATAATAATAAGTCACCTAGATAAATAACCAATAGAATGATATCGTTACCAACACTTTTGACATACAAATGAATTTGAAGGATGTTGTTGGAACCCTATTCATCGAAGTATCTCTCAACCTTAATGTACCATGCACAAGGTGTCTACTTTATACTATATATAGTTTTTTGCAATCTGCAAAGAATATGCTCCTCCACTGGAACCCAAGACTCCTCTTGTTGATGCATATACACCTCTTCTTGAAATATCCATCTGATGGAAGGCACTCTTCACATCCATCTGATGGATCTTCCAACCAAACTATGCTTCAATGGCTAGAACTAATTAGGTGGTGCTCATCTTTGTTTTAGGAGCAAAGTTCTGCTCATAGTCAATGCCCTCTTGCTAATAGTACCATTTTGCAACCAACCCAACCTTGTGCTTGTTAAGTGTGCCATTGACATTTCCATTGCCCTTGTATACCCATTTTCCACCAATGGGTTTCTTACCTGGAGGAAGGGCCATGAGATCCCAACATAATCCTTCTGTTAAGGTCCTCTCTCACCATTTTTATAATCAACTAGCCTCTTTTTGCAATATTTCTTCATATGGCCCACCTTGCTATAGTGGCATATGTTCTTCTAACTTCTAGTTGCATCTTCAACATTACATTCACCTTTATTTTTTAACCATTTACATTTCCCATTGACACTGGTTGCAAAGGTATGCTCTGAACCCTCTATCTCACTATTTCTATCGATCTATTTCTTCCATGTGTCCTACTGTAAGAGTGTACTATATAGCTCATCAAACATCAATCCAACATTCATATTCAGATTTGTAGATTACCTAATGACTTTAGTTCAAATATTGTGATTCACGAATGGTTTTAATTCAAAAATCTTAATATCTTTTTTTAATTTTAAAAATATTAATACATTTTTTGTACTTGATGTATCCTTTCCATTTCCAGATACTGGGTTTTCAGAAATTTGACTGGTACATATCATGTTAACACAGATTTTAACCTTACAATTTAGTTTTTAGTATTTTTTTAGGATATAAAATAGTTTTTCTATTAATGTATCATACACCACATAGTTGGTGTATCTTCAAATGATTGACTCAATGTGGGAAAGAAGACAATAATTGGTGACATCCTGCAAAAAAATAGTCAAAGTTCACATTGCTCTTTTCAAATATGTGACCAAAGATTACAACAGTGAAAACCATGGTATACATCACCATACAGTCTCCCATGCACTTGATTTTACCAATTTGGTTGTTAGACAAATTATACAAGGTCACAAAAGCTACTAAAAAGAACATAAATCTAATTCAGCATAAATATTGGTTGCATAAAAGCAAATTAGTTTCAAATAAATTAAAGGCAAGCACAGGAAAAGTCACGACAGGTGAACAAGTTGAATGGATGCCAAAAATCAAAGGAATATGACTGAAAATAAGCCTAATTACCAACAAAGGGGAAATTGATCTCTTGTAAAAACTCCAACTGCCCAAACCTGAAGTGTTGTAACTAAAACAATAGGACAAGTTTGCTTCTATCCCTTTTGGGGGCACAAAAGGTGACATGAACTTAGTAGGGGGAACAATATGTGACATTACTTACCAGCTTCTCATTCAAATGCATCCTTTCTCTCATGATATACATCTACATTTATGAGACACCAAGGCTTAAACATATGAGCAAAGGAATCTACAGAATAGTAATCCAACACAAATTAACTATAAGTAGCCTCAGCTATCACATCTAAGCATTATATTATAGAAAATGCAGACATGTACATAATTGATTTTGATGCCCTATAAAGCAAATATGCAGATGGAATGTCATGTAAGAAAAATTAACATATGACTACCAAAATAAGGTTGAGCACAAGAAACACATGCATAACACCAGAGAAAACTAGCACACACTAGATAAACCCATATTGTCTAAAACCTAACAGGACAATTCCAAGGCTGACAGTCGAAATGAAAATCATTTACTTCACTGGAATCACCACCATCCATTAGTTTCATGGCGTCATCTGTGAGCTGATTAAAGATGGATTTTATTTATCGTGGCATTTTGTCATGCTTGCTCTTACCATTTGATACTCCCTTCATCCTCTGCGAAATTGTAGAACCCATATCCATGGCAAGTTTTAGTTAAACTATCCTTTAGAGATGCCTATTTCTTTACCCAGAATCAGGGCACCTTTTGATTCTAATACCTTAAATATGTTTAAATTTTCAGGATTGCTAATACTTGCAAGAAACTAGAATACTTAGTAGATTGTTTCTAGGTAGATGTATTAGAAATTTAAAGCTGTTTCCCAAGACATAGCTAGGATTTAGTTGCAATATCTATTTGGACCTTCCCCTCACTTAAAAGTCAATTAGAATAGCGAAAATAGTTCCAACAATAGTGAACGTATGACAAGGGAAATCAATGGCAAGGCTCCTTGATAACTTTATTTAGACACCATTTAGAGACATATGTACATGCAACCAGTCTCATTAGGGATTTTAACATTTTATATAAGCTAGATCCTTTATATTGCTAGAATTGCCAATATTTGCGATAATTTGGTATGCTTAGCATATCATTTCAAGGAAGTTGTCCTGGAAATTTGAAAGGAAAAGAAACCTTTTGGGAGTTGGTTGTGAACCATATTTGGACCTTTCCCTCACTTCAATGATAGTTAGGATATCTTCCTAATTATAACAAAAAAATTCTCTAGGAAGGGTTATGAGTCAATGAGACTATGGAATAGGAAGAAGGGCTTAGTCGAAAACATAACTTGAAATTTACTCCCCATGCTTTAAATCTATGGAAGCATTAACATATTGCAGTTTTGTAACTTATTATTCTAAAATCTGGTATCTTTGATATACAAGTAGAGGTGAGTATACCCAATCAGTAGGATTGGTGATAGTATATGACAAGCACTTCTTTTCTATGAAGCGAACAAACTACATTAAGGGATATGATTTACCTCCAGATAGCAAGAATGATTAAAAAGAGTCAGACAATTTAGGAAAAGATCGACATATGGATAAAATAGTGTCAAACCATATTGAAGTCATAACATCTTTCAAGTCCCAAGTTTTAGGCTAGTTTGTAATCATTCAGTCCCTTGTTGCCAATGCAATTCATAAAATATTAAAATAGGGTTAACCAATGGTTTGCTTACATTTTAAATAGATGAAATAGTGAAACATGTCTTTTAAATTTGTAGAGCTTGTTGAGTGTTGTCAGTATGGACCAATTTAGAATAAACAAATTTCATGCTTGGTCAGCTCAGCTAGAAGGTGGTAATTTGAGGAGATTTATTGATTGTTAAACAAAACGACAAGGAATTATAAAGCACTATTTTTCTCATAGATTTCTATGAAGAAGGTAATGTATGGAAGACTTTAATGGTGCATCAACCAACTTCTACCTTATAGAGTTGACAGAGTCTAAAGTTGATATAGTTGCAAAGTTTGCAACCAAAATGAGTTTGTATAAAAAATATATGGATTCTATGGAGTTTGGCACTAAGGTGGATATGTTGCCTATGCTTACCTATATTGGGAGAGGGAGAAAATTGTAATATCCCCTCACTAATTAAATATTTCATCAGTATAATCATACTATTATTTATTACAGGAAAGAATGCACCATTTTCATAATTATATATATGTTTTGATTTGCGGTATGCGTCATTTTTTGTACACATTTAATCTATTGCTATAGATAATATTTTATTCTAGTACCAATTATTTTCCTCCCTCAATCATCTCAATCCTTTCATGTCTACCCTATTATTAACCCCCATATTTTCTCCATGTTATACTTGAGGGTTTAGGACCAACACATTTCAGTAGGCTAGTGTTCAAAGTATGATTTTCAGAGACACTTTTCGTTGAGTCAGACTATGAGCAAGATGCTTAAAATTGTCCATAGTTGGTTTCCAGAGACAATATACAACTTTTCACCCTATTGGAGATTTGTTACTTTTGGGTTTTAGCAGAAGTGGAGATAGGAGAAGCTAGGGTGGAGGCACCGTGGTCTAAGAGACATAGTTTAGTGGTCTCTATGGAAGTGTTGATTATACATTTGTATTTACGTATTCAACATGTGCAAATATATCATGTTTTCAAAAACCAAGCACTCTAAGGTAAGAAGCAATATCTACTTAATTGCTTCCTAGTATACGTGACAAGTATCTATAGTTGGCAAGTATAGCAGAAATAATGGTACAATGTAGTCAAGGGAGAAATCCAAAAGCTCGTAAGTATTGGGTATTGGGTGATAACAGTCAACCAAAGGATGATAGATTTCAAGGCTTTAAAAAAAAAAAAAAGTCTGACATTGACATTGAAGTTAGGTTTGCCATGTTCTAAACTCTGCAAAAGGAAAAGAGCCCACAAAATCCAAGATTTTACCTTATTATTATACTAGCTAATTTTCTCCTAAAGTTAACACACTTCAACCTGCAAAATCAGGTTGTTGTTTATTCATTACTCATAAAGCATATAAATAATCAATTGTGAGCTCTGAAAAAGATGCCACTTTGGTTGCTGAAATCTCAGCTTGATGAGACAAAAGCTGAAATTGGTAAAGGAATTACACCACCGTCATTGCTGAAATCTCGACTTGATGAGACGAATGCTGAAATTGGTAAAGGATTTATGCTCATCACTAGCTCATTATAGCCTTGGAAATGCAATGATTGTGACCCTTCCAAGTGAAAAGTCTCAAAACGAATGAAAATCTGGAAAAAACATCTAGTGAGTTGTTTAAGGGTCTCCTTAATGATATATAGTTCAGTCTCTGTATTCAGATGCTAGTCATCTCTACACCGCAACAACAATATACAGTACTCTTGTAGGGGGAGCTAACCCCTAGATTAGTAGGGCCTAATATTAACTCTGAGAAGCTAATGAGCTTGCTTATAAGAGAGTTGGTCGTTCATGCAATTTCTATATATGGAATGGGAGGGGTTGGTAAAACAACATTGCTAAAAAGAACATATAACATTTTCAAGGTTAATAGAGGAGGATTTGATTTTGTGGTTTGGGTTAAAGTTGGTTAATTCCCTAATTTGGCCAACTTGCAAAGTTGTATTGTTCACGAAATCAAGAATGACTTACCAAGCTATAATGATGTTGATTATAGGGAGACATCATTATCTACTTCTCTGAGGGACAAGAAAGTTCTTGTGTTCTTCGATGATTTATGAAGATTCTTCAAATTAATCAATTGGGTTTGATTTTTGTTAGTGAGCAAGAAAGAAAGATTGTATTTTCTACTCACCAGGCTACAGAAATGGGTGCACGAGAGTCGATGAAAGTACAAACCCTATTCCTTGATGAATCCATTGATTCATTTTTGCAAGATAGCTTTTGAAGGCAAAGGTATTCCATATGATAAAGCGAATACATGGAGACAAGTGGCAGATGAATGTAAAGGTTTGCCTCTAGTCATACATGTACTAGCCGCTACATTGAGGAGAAGACCCGTGGATGATTGGAAACTTGATTTAAAGCAAATGCAAAGAAGGGATCCAAATTTTCTTATTTTATATCATCATGTTAATGAGGAGTTGTTCGAGCCATTGAGATGGAGTTACAATAATTTTCCCAATCCTACTTTGAAAAATTGTTTTCTTTATCATGCCATGTTTCCAAATATGTTTTAATCCATCTGCAGCTTTTTAATTTCAACCTGTAGTGCTTAAGTTAGAAGTTGCATTGATTGTCATTGTACCTCAATTTATTTCAATTATCGTTCTAGTTTCGATCAAGAAAAAAAATAATAACTATGCAAATCTATGCTAATTAAATTTACAAAAAAATATTTGAAGTAAACTAATTGTTTTGCATAAGAGAATTTGGGTAGAAAAACCTCGATGTTCATCTCTTCTATCAGTAATTCATTTTCAGCTCATTGTTGCATTCCACTATTGTCTGGCCTAACCATAATAAGTATTTCCCTTTAGTATGAAGAAGAAATGTCAAAACACATTAAATCCAATATAAAAGGTAGCACTAGGATCTCGTAACATACAATATCCATCTCACCTATAGCACCAAAAATTGATGAGAGCACCAAATAACTTGATGGCACAGTGGAAGTTGGGCCTGAAAATATCCTTCAGAGAGAAATGATGGGCTCCCATAGCCTACATTAGCTTCTAAATTTTTGAAATAGAATTAACATCGCCCACAAATTCTCTATGTGCCTCCTCATTTTACAACACCTTCAAATCACAAAATACTAGTAATTTTTTCTTGTTCTTGCATGTAGATTTGAAAAAACAGACCCTAACCTCTATAGCACACTCTCATTCTCATGAATGCAAGTCCAAATAGGTAGATGCATACATCCATAGAAGCTCCGTGCCTCATTCATGTATTGAGTGAAGCAATGGTAGATATGGGCGATTGTATCACGGTTTTATTGCAGAAGCTAGTTGTGGGTAATGAGTTGAACCGAAACTCTATTGAACTACTCACAATGTCTTTGAAATGAGTAAGAAGCCAAACCTCCCTGGCTTTCTTCTTTGTAGACTCTGAATCAATAGTCTGATAGAAAGGTCATGTTTTAAATTTGTAGCCCTCAACATTAATCTCTTTTACAGTGTTAAATATGACAATCCTCCTCTTGGGCCTTAATCGCTAAAAACAAGTTCGCATACCATTAAGTATCCTACCATGCAATATGTCATCTTTAAGTTTGACAAAGTCAAACTTCATCACTAATCCCATACTTGGAGGTCTTTAGAATGGGTAATTTATCAAGTTAGCCTTTATGATGATTTTTTGTCATGCCACGTCTAAGGGGAAACCTACTCATATTGCTCACCTACACCATATCTTACCTTGATTTATACTCCCATGGGCCAAAATATGCTTCCGTAAGAGCAAACTTGCTTTTTATCTATTATTTTCATAGTGCCAAAATGTCCACTTGCTTTAAAAAATGCATGCCATGATCATAAATTGCAAAACTGATGGATGATAATGAAAAGGGGCTATCATATATCCCATGAAACATCATATTCCATACTTAGAATGCACTCCAAAGTGTCAAAATTGCATGCTAAGTGGAAAAATCACATTTCTCACATTAAAATCTACATTACAGCCATCCTAATTGCACACAAGCTCCTGCACATGTTGCTATGGAGAAGCCATAAAATATAGTGCTATATTATTTCGTCTTGTGAATATTCCTACACTTCCATAATTCTAATTTTCATCTTTGAGTGAGGGTACTAAGTCTCCCAAAACAATTTTACTGATTTACCTCATCTTTGGCTAAATGCAAATAGTCTTTAGTAACATGCATGTCC
Organism: Pinus taeda; assembly: GCA_000404065.3. NCBI lineage: Eukaryota > Viridiplantae > Streptophyta > Pinopsida > Pinales > Pinaceae > Pinus > Pinus taeda. The sequence goes on from APFE030080312.1 coordinate 27,210, forward strand.
AGGGCTCACTAAAGATCAAAATTGAGATTTCAAATTTCTTTGTGGTTCTTAGAACAATATTTACCTTTTTAAATTGTTAGAGTTTCACTTCCAATCCAAGAAGTCACTATTGTGCAAAAATACCATGAAACTGCCAAATTACACAACATGACAGATCAGGGTAGGGTGCCTTCATAATTTTATATGCCAAAACATACATGAGCACATATGGTGAAATATAGAGATTGACAACTAGAGTATCTTATCGTCTAAAACAATACATGATCAAATTCCCAAGAACAATCTCAAATTATTAGTTATTAAGCATCAACCTGTAGCAATTTGTTTGGTTTGACACTTTTCTCCAACTCTAGAAAAACTATCAAGCTGAAAATAAACTGCATACATTTTTCTTATTATAAATCCAAATGCTAATTCTTGAAGGGTAGGTTCAGCTCAAGCAAAGAAACAAAAATAATGTAAGAATTTACAGGGTAAGTTCCTTAGACAGAACACCAAAAGGACACCGCTCACAAACAGATCACAGATCAATACACCAGTATTTTGATGTGGTTAAAACCCTCAAAGAGGGAAACAGTCCACGGCCTATGCCAACATGGCCACTATAGGCAATTTATTAATAAAATAATGAAAATTTACATAAGTTTCTGTCATGCACGGTTAACCTACAATTGACCCTCCATGCACTTTAAATAGAATTCATGGACCAATTGGGTGTCAAGCCATAGATCAAGTGTCAGTAATAACTAGGAGAGAATGAATCGTCGGATCACTACATATCTTGACCGTTGGATTGTAAGTTACAAATGTACATAGTAAAGAAACACACTTTACCTAACTCTATACTAGACCAAGTTATACTTAACTATTCCTATGTGTCGGAATATCCTAACATCCCCCCTCAAGAACAACTTGGGATAAGATTGAAGGATTTACAAATATGACACAAATGGGGAAGGAAGGAGGCACTAGAGCCTATCCCCCCTTAGTGAAAACTTCCTGAACTCCAACCATAAATCGAAGTTTAGTAAACTTCGCCTCGGTGAGAGCCTTTCTAAAGATGTCTGCAACTTGATCATCTATTGAACAATATTGCACTTCAAGAACATGGTCATCAATGAGCTTTTTGATGAAGTGCATGTGTAGTTCAATGTGTTTGCTACGCTGATGCCGAACTGGATCTTTGCACAGCTGAATGGCACTTTGATTATCACACCAAAGTGTAGTCGGATGTTGCTGCTGAAAGCGAAACTCTGAGAGGATCTGACAAAGCCACAAGGCTTCCTTACTAGCTTCTACAACACCATGATACTCTGATTCTGCTGAAGAAAGAGAAATGGAAGCTTGTTTCTTGCAAGCCCATGTAATAGGTCCTGAACCAAGAGTGAACACATAACGAACAATAGACTTCTGATCATCAGGGTCACCAGCCCAATCGGAATCAGTGAAACCAACCAATGGAGGAGATGCTTCAACACTGTAATGAATGCCAAATTGAACTGTACCTCGAACATAACGAAGTATTCATTTAGCTGCTTTCCAATGACTTTCACGTGGGGTTTGCATAAATCAAGCAACAAGGCCAACAACAAATGAAAGGTCAGGACGAGTATGGGTTAGATACAAAAGTTTTCCTAAAAGTTGACGGTATAAGGTAGCATCAACTTCAGGGGAAGAACAAGTGACTGAAAGTTTGAATCCAGACTGAAAGGGAGAAGGAGTTGGCTTACAATCTTCCATGTGAAAAAAGCGTAGAATATCAAAGGCATACTTGGATTGGGAGAGGAAAATACCTTCCTTGGATTGCAAGACTTGAATACCGAGAAAATAATGTAAATGTCCTAAGTCTGTCATTTCAAACTTCTTTTTAAGGCTGAACTTCACATGGTTAATAAGGTTGGGATCACTACCAGTGAGGATAAGATAATCAACATAAAGAAAAAGAATGATAAGAGACTTGCCCTCTTTCTTGGTGTAGACAGTATTGTCAGAATGACACCTAGAAAAGCCAAATTCTAAAAGAAAACTATCCATTTTGGCATACCAAGCCCGAGGAACTTTCTTAAGACCATAAAGAGATTTCTTAAGACGACATACAAGGCTGGAGTCTATTTGTATAAACCCAATAGGTTGTTCCATGTAGATTTCTTCATGCAAGTCCCCATGTAAGAAGGCGGATTTAACATCCATCTGATGGACTTCCCATTTGAAAGAGGCAGCAAGGGAAAGAACAAGGCGGACAGAGTTCATTTTGGCAATGAGGGAAAAGGTTTCAGTATAATCAATGCCTTCAACTTGTGAAAAGACCTTAGCAACAAGTAGAGATTTATGTTTATCAACTTTCCCATCTGGTCCATACTTGGTTCTGTAAACCCATTTGCATCTAACAAGTTTGCGTCCCTTTGGTAGAGGAACAAGATCCCATGTATCGTTTGCCAATAATTAACAATATTCTTCATTCATAGCTGCGTCCCAATCTGGATGGCCTGAAGCTTCTGCAAAGGTGTCAGGATCATAATTTGCTGACAATTGAGCCAGTAAAGAAGAGGCTCTTTCAAACTAAGAACGGGTACGGCGCTGATCTGTAGGATCACCGGCAAGATCACCTGTTGCATCTCGAGTAGCTTGGACCCATTTTGGAAGTGAAGGAGATGAAGGAGCTGAAGGAGCTGAAGGATGATCCTGAGAAGGTGGGGGAGGATTGTCATCCTCACTTTCATCATCTGAAGAAGAAATATGTTCAAAGGTTGAAGAGATAGAGAGAGGTGGCACATGCGCCGAACTAGGCTCGTAAGCCGATTTATTTTCATCAAACTTTACATTCTTCTAATGATAACTTTTTTGGACTTAAATGGAATAAGTCTATATCCTTTGACATCTTCAGAATATCCAACAAAAATGCATTTTTCACTCTTAGGTTCTAAAGCTTTATGTTTCTCATCTGGAATATGAGCCCATGCTTCACTTCCAAAAACACAAAAGTGACTTACATCTGGTTTAATTGAGCTCCATGCTTTTTCTGGAGTGATATTCTTTAAAACCTTAGTAGGAGTGCGATTTATTATGTAATTTGCACAGTTAATTGCTTCTGCCCAATAATTAAGACTAAGTCCTTTGGATTAAAGCATACAATTAGCCATTTCCTTTAAGGTGCGATTCTTCCTTTCAGCTACACCATTTTGTTGTGGAGTATATGGAATAGTATGTTGCATTTGAATTCCATTCTTAGT
>APFE030080312.1:51590-62968 GCA_000404065.3 Pinus taeda
TAGAAAGTACTAACACATGTTAGATAGTTCCAAGGCATGATAGGCATGACAAGATGTGTCAAGTTCCAGGGTGTGGCGTGAACGCATGATAGGGAGTGCGATGGCCAAGTATCAGGGAAGCACAAGGGAACACTAGTTTCGAATGCACGGAAATGAAGTGTCAACAAGTTCTAGAGCTGCTAAGGAGGGCATGAAAAGGTATGTTAAGTGGTGTAAACGCATGCTAGAGTGATAGGGAAGCATACTAAGATGTGCCAAGTGCGAGGGTGTACAAATGCATGCTAAGGAGTGTTAGGGAGTGTCAGTGGAACAAAAGGGAGAACTAGGTAGAAATGCATGGAAATGAATGAATAAGAGTGTGTGATAGCGAGTGTTAGTGAGTTCCATGTGTGTAAAGGAGGGAGTGACATGGTATGTTGGGTAACACTAAGTCATGCTAGAGTTCCAGGGTGGCATAAGTCCAAGGTGTGCCAACATGTGCTAGGAAGTGTTAGTGAGTGATAGGGAAGGACAAGGGAGCACTAGGTAAAAATGCAAGGAACTCAATGAATAAGAGTGTGTGATAGGGAGTTTCAACGAGTTCCAAGTGTGCTAAGGAGTGAGTGACATGGTATGTTAGGCATCACTAAGTCATGTTAGAGTGGGAGGGCGACATGCACCCAGGATGTGCCACGTGCGAGAGTGTGCCAATATGTGATAGGAAGTGTTAGCAAGTGCCAAGGAAAGACAAGAGAACACTAGGTCAAATTATTGCATGCAAATCAACAAATAAGAGTTTGTGATAGGATGTGTGAATGAGGTCCAAGTGTGCTAAAAAGGGAGCGACAAAGTTTATTAGGCAGTTTAAGGCATGTTAGATGTCAAAGAAACATGCCAAGATGTGTTAGGTGCTAGGGCATGCTAATGCATGCCAGGGAGGTTATGGAATGCTAGGAAACAAAAGGGAGAGTTAGTTTCAAATGCACATAAATGAATCAATAAGTGTGTGACAGGGAGTGTCAGTGAGTTCTAGGAGTGCTAAGGAGGCAGTGACAAGGTATGTTACGTAGTCTTAAGGAATGTTAGAGTTCCAAGGTGACATGCCAAGATGTTCTAGGTTCCATGGTGTTCCAATGCATGCTAGGGAGTGTTAGAAAGTGCTATGGAAAAACAAGAGAGAATTAGTTCAAAATGCATTGAAATGAACATATGAGAGTGTGTGATAGGGAGTGTTAGTGAGTTCCAAGTGTGTTAAGGAGGGAGCGAAAAGGTTATGTCCTAGAAAGTGCCAAGGCTTGGTAGAGTTCCAGGTCATGTCAAGGAGTGGTAGGGTGAAGTGCCAGAGAATTCCAGGTAATGTAGGGGATGCTAACATGTGCCACATAGTGCCAAGGAATTGTTATATATACAAGGTTGTGTGGCATGTCAAAATGTAAACTATGTTGCTTAGTTTTTTTATGGCCACGGTTGGACGCGAGCCTTGACTTGGTAACTTGCTAAGTGGGGTGAGTTTAGATTGGACATGTGTAGCTTGAGATGAGTGATAGGTATTTCTTAGGTGAACACAACATAGTATAGTTGTAGTAATTATAACTTGGTCAAGTTTTTGTGGTCGAGGTAGGACTTGGTTGGCTTCCCAAGTCTAAAAAACGTTAAGGGTAGTGTGAGGGTATGATAGCTGGAGAGGGTCAGTACATGCCAAGGAATGAAAATGCATAGTAACACATGTTGGAAAATTTCAATACAAGTTGAGGAGTGTTAGGAAATTCCAAGGGAACACAAGGGAGAAGTAGGTCAAAATGTTTGGAAATGAACGAATAAGAGTGTGTGTCAAGGACTGTTAACAAATTCTAGGTTTCCCAAGGATGAAGTATTTTAGGAGAATTTTGGAATAGGACTTGCAGGAGGCAAGGCTATGGTTGTGATAAGCTGCAAAAAAGAAATTACAGAGGAAGGGAGACTTTGGGTTGGGCACAACATTGTTTTTCCAATGACTTGGTTGGGTTCCCAAGTTGCAAAAAAATGTAAGTCTATCTATGAGGGCATGACAACTAGGGAGTGCCAAGGTGTTCCAGGAAATGACATGAAGTGCCAACACATGATAGACAATTCAGAGGCATGCTTTTCATCCCAATACATGCTAAGTTCTAAGGAATGCAAAGATGTGTCAGGCATCAAGGTGTGGCACCAACACATTCTAGAATTTGTTAGGGCCAAGTGCGAGGGAAACACAAGGGAGCACTAGTTTCAAATGCATGGAAATGAATGAATAAGAGTGTGATGGGCAGTGTCAATGAGTTCTAGGTGTTATAGGTGTCAGGGAGTGCTAGGTTTTGCTAGGGAGTGCTAAAGCATGTTAAGGAATGCAAGGAATGATACGATGTGCCACATAGTGCTAATGGATTGTTAGATGTGTTAACATGTCAAAATGTAAACTACGTTGCTTAATTGTTTTATGACCATGGTTGGATGTGAGTCTTGCCTTAATAACTTGTTAAGTTGTATGATTTTAGATTCAACATGGGTATCATAAGAGGAGTTATAGGAAGTTCTTAGGTGAACAAAGAATAGTGTAGTTGTATTAATTGTAACTTGGTCAAGCTTTTGTAGTTGACGTAGGATTTGTTTGGGTTCTCAAGTCGCGAAATAAAATAAGGGTAGTTGCGAGGGCATGATATCTAAGGAGTGTCAGGGCATGCAAAGGAATGAACAGGTGTGCTAACAAATTCTAGACAGTGCCAATGCATTTCAAGGAGTGTTGGGGAGTGTAAGGGAATCACAAGGGAGAACTACATAAAAATGCATGCAAATGAACAAATGAGATCGCGTTCCAGGGAGTGTCGTTGAATTCTAGGTGTCCCAAGAACCAAGTGTGTTTTGTTAATTTTATAATAGGACTTGCAGGAGGCAAGCCTACAATTCCAATAAGGGGTTGGACAAAGCAGTTTCAGACAAAGGGAGACTTTGGACAAGGAAAACAACTATTTTTCAATGACTTGGTTGGGTTCCCTAGTCACAAAAAAAGTGAGGCTATCTATAAGGGCATGATAACTAGGGAGTGATAAGGTGTACAAGGGAATGTCAAGAAGTGCTAACACATCTTAGGCAATTGCAAGGAATGTTAGGCATGCCAATACATGCCAATACATACCAAGTGTTAAGGCATTACAATATTTGTCAAGTGTTAGGATGTGGCATCAACACATGCTAGGGACTATTAGAGAGTGCCAAGGAAACACAAGGGAGCACCCATTTCAATTGCATTGAAATGAATGAATAAGTGTGTGTGATATGGAGTGTTAGTGAGTTCCAATTATGCTAAGGAGGGAGTGACAACGTATGTTATGTAGTTCCAAGGCACACTAGAGTTCTAGGGAAGCATTCCAAAATGTACCTAGTTCTAAGGTCTGTGTATGCATGGTTAGGAGTGCTAGTGATTGCTAGGGAAACTCAATGGAGCACTAGGTCAAAATTCATGAAAACGAATGAATAAGAGTGTGTGATAGGGAGTGTTAACGAGGTCAAGGTGTGTTAATGATGGAGTGACATGGTATGCTAGGCAGGGCTAAGGAATGTTGGAGTGTCTGGGCAGCATGCGTCTAAGATGTGCCAGGTGTGAGGGTGTTCCAATGCATGCTAGGAAGTGTTAGGGATTTCTAGGAAAGCACAAGCAAGAACTAGGCCAAATTAATGCATGGAAATGAATGAATAAGAGTTTGTGACAGGAAGTGTCAGTGAGTTTAGTGTGTGCTAGGGAGGGAGTGACAAGGTATGCTAGGCAATGCTAAGGATTGCTAGTCCAAGGAAGCATGCCAAGATGTTCCAGGTGCAAAGGTGTGCCAATGCATGCCAGATGTTTAGGAGTGCCAAGGAAACACAACGGAGAAATAGTTTCGAATGTATAAGAATCAATGAATAAGAGTGTGTGACAGGGACTAACGATTATTTATTTCACACTCTAAAGCTTATCCAAGCTTCTCTTCGCTCAGATTTGGGTTTCTCAATTAGATATCTCCCTTCTAAATATTTGTGGGTCGCCCTCATTGTCAACCCCTCGACATTGCCCCCTAGAAAGAACTCTGCAATAAGCTCTCCAAAAAGTATCGACCTGGACCTTCTGTGTTCTGAACTTGATAGGGAGCGCAACCCTACTGAAATATTCTTTGCAATCTATGTCGTTATATAAGCTATCTACCCTTCTGACCCCTAAGAGCATGTATGTTGAGTTGGATACTACATTTAGAAGATTCCTTTGGGGTGAGGAAACCATGGAACGAAAGTGGCCATTAGTAACCTCACATAAACTTTATCTCGCAAAAACCATGGTAGGGCTCAGTTTACGCAATCCGAATGTCTTGAGTGACACCCTCAAGGAAAAGCTCTAGTAGTAGTGGATACAAGGAGGGAATGAAATTTGGAAGATGATATGGTCTCAGAAATATGGACAAGGAAAATTGCAATAAGCCTCCCTTTGCGAACCTCTTACAACCATTGGATCTACAATATGGAATCGCGCTAATAATAAGAATGATATAATTCGAGACTAACTCTTCTAGGAAGTAAGGAATGGGAAATCCTCCCTCTTCTGGAAGGAATCCTGGAAGCATCTCCCCCAACTTACTCAAGGCCAATCACTTTCTAACCTGATACCCCTCTTCCACTCAAGCTCAGTCCTCTATGTATCAAATTACTGGATGGAAGATGTGGAACACCATGGATGATGGATATGGAAATATAGTATTGATTGGCCTAGGCCTAGAGCAATCTCACAGGAGGTCAGTGCATGCCTAGGGACTTATCCCTCTCAACGTCATGTCCATATATCTTAGGAGATGGACAAACTAAGATGGGGTCATTCTATGACAAGAACCTTTTAAGTGAAAGAAGCCTACCTCATCCAGGCTGATGGTTAGGCTCAATGGAAACACCTCTTTTAGCAACACATCTGGAGAAGCCACCTATGGCCCAAGGTTGCTCACTTCCTCTAGCTAGTGCACCATAAGCAGATTCTTACCTTGGATCGCCTCCAAAAAATGGGTTTTGTTGGCTCGTCAATATGTATCCTGTGCAAGAAAGTAGAAGAATCCCTTTTCCATCTCTTTGGATACTGCCCAATAACATGTGAAGTTTGTAATCATATCTCCGACCTGTTTGGCCCAATAGATACCCATCAAGAGGACATCCATGATCTCCTTGAGAACTGGCATACTAACCAATCCTCCAATTCGGTAGTGAGTGGGGCGTCGTGGTTAATCTTAGGACTAATTATTGTGAACACTTAGAAAAAAAGGAACCAGGTCCTACACAATGGACAAAATCTGTCTAGAGTGCACATATGGAGCTTGACGATGTCGAATATATAGGAATCCATCCTTTCTGAATCAGGGTCCCCTGATGACTAGAACCTTGACCCATCAAAAGCCCAGATTCTTTCCCATCTGAACCACTCTTTTTCTTTGATCTTCCCGAGTGTGACTATCTCGTGACTTCCCTTGCCCACTCCCCCTTTCATTTCTCCCCCCCCTGACAACTGCCTCTAGATTAATTTCAATGGGGTTTCCAAGGGTAATCTTGGACTAACAGGTTTCAGCGACATCATTCATGACTCAGTAGGCTCCCCAAAGGCATCTTACGCAGGCTTCTGTGGTATAACAATGAATAACGTGGCTGAGCTGACATGATTGGAGGTGATCCTGACCCTAGCCTCCAGCCTTTAATATCAAAGAATTAGAATAGTGGGGAACTCACACCTCATCATAGATGTTAGAGTCGGTCCAGTTATCCCTCCGTCAGAGATCAGAGCTCTTTTTCATTTCATGATTAGGTGTCCCATCCGTTTTGATCAGTTGCATTTTGTTAGGCATGCCATAACTCTGATGGAGTGGTTTGTGTCATTCATTCCCCTCGTGCATGTCACTGCTGGTTCAGGTTACGTCATAAAGCTTCACAAGTCATTTACAATCATGTTTTAAATTTTTAGGTTTAGGTCTAGGGTTGAGTCAATTTTTTCTTATAAAGTCTTAGAAGACCAGTAGGCCAGAGGGATGTCTTTGATAGATCATCATTTCAATAATTTTCATCATTGCACAGCTGAATTAGGACTTCTCTTCAAAACTCCATTTTGAAGATAAGTCGCCATCTCATTTTTGTAAAAAAATGTCAAAATTTTCAATTCCTCAATTGTTCAAGTGCAGCCTTGATCTCCTTTTCCAGAGCATATTACAACTATCCCTACAAATAAAAATCAACAAAGAACTTCAGTCCAAACCTTAGAAAAGCATGAGAAAATAAAAAATCATCATTGTATTAATAGGCCAAAAGTGAAAGTGCTCAAACTTTACAAAGTGGGTTTTTTGATGTCAATTTACTCAAATTAGATATTTTGGGTGTATATAAGGTGAAACAAGTCTTTTTGGTTCACCACATATTAGAGCAAGAGCATTTTCAAGATTTGAGGGTGAAAACCCAAGTTACAAACCCTTGAGGCAGAGTTGAAGGTGCGCCCTACGCATAGAACTTGCGCGCTACACACTGGGCAGTGCGCTACACATTGGGCGTGCACATCGTGTGTTAATTTACATAGGCGCTACGCACTGGGAAGTGCGCTACGCATTGAACCTATGTGCTACGTACCCATTCCAACGTTAAGTTTATGTGCCTAAAACATGTCAAATCACCTCCGAAGCTGCAAGAAGGTTTTTCTTTGACTCAATCAATCAAGTTGAATATTGTCTAATATGTGTTTGAAGAATGGAAGTGGTGTTGGGTGTAATAAAACAAATCAAAACCTAATCCCTTATCAAAATCTTTGTAAAGGGTATTAAAACTTTGTATAGGGTATTAACAGACATTTGAGACAGCAGCACTTCATACCACAATATCTTTGTGACTGTTTTATGCCCAAATATACAAAACAAAATATCCATTATGGCATAACTCTTATGATGTTTTAGTTCGTTTTTTGAGGATTTCATCACACCTACAACATACACATTGCAGTCCTCCTATTGCAACTATTTTGTTCTCAAAACCATGTCAAATACAGAGTCATCTAATGAGCAGGAAAATGACAGTGATTCCACCACAGAGGGAAATGTGCCACAAAGACCTTGTAGAGGTGGAAAAGGTGGTAAACATCTTAGAGAAGAAGCCACTTCTATGGTACAATTGCAGGCTTGCCCACTTGCCATGGATTGCTTTCGCCATCAGTCATGCTATCATTTTTGTGAGCTAATTTCACAGTTTCAGCATCATCGTGAATTAGCTCGCTTGTTTATTCTCTATTTACATGATGGCCATGTAAACCTTGCTGGAGTTAATTTCATTTTGTCACCAGAGACCATTGCAGAGGCCATGGGAATTCCAAATATCGGGGAGCAATGGAATAAGCGTCAACAGCGAGAGAAATCATATTATGAGCCATATGTTAAACCAGGGTATATGAGGCACTTGAGTAGAGTTTTTCCTTTCCACTACTTGAATGATCGATTTGCACCTTTGATGAAACTCATCATCTGGTATTTCAGTTGTGAGGGCAGATTCTCGCGTTTTTATGCATACCATGTCCATTTGTTGATGCATTTTACAAGGGTGCGTCTAATGAACATCCCATATTTTATGTTTCGCAACATAGAGAGTATGGTGCCTTTAGTGCAAAAGAAGAGCCCAGCACATCAACGTAGGAGCATATACCATTATGCATTGATCAAGATCGTGGTGATTCATTAGCTGGCAGAGCAGGGCATTACATGGGAGGATTTTATTTCTCGTGACCTTTTCACAGTGCCTCAGCCACCACCAGAGATAGTTCATGATGAGGGAGGGCCTTCACAACAATTTGACATTCCTAAGACCGAGCATGTTGATGCTCCAGTATATGTGACATATCAGAAAGGCCACAGTGCTTTATTTGCAGCTGAACGACGAGTATTATCTCCACCCGGGGTGGAAGGGGTCTCGTTGACATCATCAACACAACGAGTATTATCTCCACGTCATGTGGAAGGGGTCTCGCCTCCATCTTCAGCACAGGTAGAGTTTCAGGACAGGGGCAAGAGACCCATGATCGATGAGGGTCCTTCAGGAGGTCAGGATATGGGTATCATTGATGTTGACGCTAGCTCACCTAACTCAGAGCTCAAGGAAATCATCCGAGAGCAAAGGGCCGAGAATGAGTCACTACAAAAGAAATTGCAGATGGCTAAATGGGTGATCAACTACTGGGAGCAGTGCAACAAATAGTTGGAAGATGAGCATGAACTTTATGAGTTGTGGAAGATCCGCGAAGACTGGGAATTGGCCCGAAGGAGACCCGGTGATTTGACACCTATTGATTGGGAATCAATGCTCATCTGGGTGAACACTCATTTGGAGAAGTTGTTGGCTAAGGAAAATACGGACAAGGACATGCTTCGTCACATGAAGACTCAGTAATGGGCTCGCATGCATGTTTGCAAAGCGAGAATGAAGATCCTCGAAAGGCGTTTGAGAAAAGTGCAAAAGCAATGCAAAAGGCCTGATCCACTCTGAGTTTTGGCTGACGCTTCGTTAGTTGAGCATGATACATGATAGAGGGTCTTCACTCCAAATTTGGTCAAATTTGGAGAAAATTTTGTCATTTCAAAATTTTTGGCTTGCGAAATAGGTTTTTGGGCTCTACGCTTAGCGCGCAGTCTGCTACCCTGAAGATTGGGAGGTCCAAATGACAAATGGCTTGTAGTTTTGGATTTTTCATGAAGAAATACACATGTTGAGCCATTTCCGAAGCATTTCATTAAGATATGGGTGGTCAAAATGTCCAAAAACATCATGAAAACCACCTTGCTGCCACCTTTTCCAATAGCAGGAAGTACCTCTGGGAGAACGTAGTTTTGAGGGAGCAAATGAGCTCCCAATTGGACAATTACACTTGGGTTGGAAAGTAGACATCTAGGGCTTTCCAACGAGCTATCATGAGCTAAATTTGGATGTCAGGAAGTTCCCAACAAACATGCTCAAATGTGCGCTACGCATAGGGATCAGGGGCACTCCGCATACAGTTTTTGGCCCAGTTTTTCACCTTCAGCTCAAGGATTCGGCTAGTTTTCCCCAGTTTCACTCTTTGATGTAATTTTTGACCCAAAATGATGTAATTTGATGTATGTAAGGTAACATGGAACTTATCTACCTTCTTCTAGATGATTCATTCACAAATTAGCAAGAAATTAATGTAATGAATCAATTTCCTTCTTTTTAGAGGCAGGTTATTTGATCATCGAGATTCTTGCTCCATGTTTAGAATTTGTTCAAACTGCTCCTAGAAGGAGGAGCTTGACCCCTAGAGGTTAGGGAATGAGGATAGCTTGGTTTATATATGTAAATTTTCATTCAGTAGGAGAGGTTGGACTCTTGGGAATAGCTTGAGACTATATTGTACATATCTTATCTGCATTTTGGCAAAGGAAAGACCAGGGTTTCGCAGCACTATTTGGGATTCATGTGGATTTATGTGTTGATGGTGTGTTTCTCTCAGTACTTGTAAGTTGTGTATGTGTACCATTTTATTTACTTAATCCTTTGTAATTAAACAAATGAAGTGTTAAGGTAGAATCCATGAACTCGTTATGCTCTACCTTTAAATTTGTTTAATTTTCTATGTTTTCTTCAGTTTAAGGAGAATCCTTGAGACTTCCTTGCTCTCCTTAGCTCCTCACCAGTCTGATCTACCCATCTCACTTGCTTTAAGGCATCAAAACAATCACCTATCTTGCCCCAAGTAGACCTCTGCAAAAACTGTGCCTCATCCCCGCACCCAAAATTGCCTTTCTCTTGAATTCAACAAAACCTCCAAAAATCAATTTTAAACTCTTTGTACTTAATACCTAGCCTAAAATTAGTCATCAATTCAGTCATCTCGGGCCTCGTTGATTATCTTTTGCCGAGATTAACCTGGAGAGAGCCTTCTCCTGTCCTTGTAGGGCTAGCTACGAGGCTGAGCGTGGTTTGATGTGGCCTTGAGCCTCACCTTATTTCAGCCTAAGGTAGATTTGAGCGCTAACATAGTGGCGACTCCACTGGGGAAGAACTGGTTTGCTTGTTCGTGTTATTTGATTTATAGCTACAGACGGAGTCTGAAGTCACGCCAGGTAGCCTTCGAACTGCACATTGCTCTGCGAGTGCATAGTAGATAAACGCTGATTCAGTCGATCTCCGGTGTAGCTTGTAATCGTAACACTTAACTTATAAATTGCCCCAGTACATGTATCGAGTTCAGATCTGATTGTTGATGGTGGACAACGATCAGACACTGGCAAGGCTGAAATCATTCACCTGGCGACTCTAAATCATTTTCGAGATCAGATCCAAAGACTCCACTGGAGGATGATACCGACCAACAAAAACATGAAAGGACAACATGGACAGATCAGGTATTCAAGTTGGAATTTCATCCAAGACATTTTGTTCTTTGTCATAAATTATTTCTTCTCTTTTCCCAAGAATGTCAAGAAGGCTTTGCAAAGTATACTGTATTTAAGAAAAGATCCCAGGCTTGCAGTTGATTCTTTCCCTTTGAAGATTGTGAATACCAAAGATTTGCATACCTTTGAACTTGATCAAGACCTTTCTTCTAAATTTTGTGATGACCATCTTCAAATTGATGAAACTCAAGAGACCAAGATGGCATTCTAATCCCATTGGCTCAACTGTATGCCAATGGAGTTACGTGTAGCATTTGTAAAAGAATTGAAGCCATAATCCCAGAGAGCCTAATCGAGTTGATTAGAGCTCAAGAAGACGTAGCCCAAGATATTAGGGTGAATTCCATATTATATTGTTGTCTTATGGGTTTGTTGAATTGCCACTTTATTTACTGTTATTTGTGTTTCATATCAGCATAAGAAAATGACCATAAGCACTCAATAGTAAAAAAAAATACAAGCATACACCTATATTTTCAAGCATTTCTTAATTCCACATTGGTTAATCATTAAGACTTGGGAAAATTTAAAGCTTTGGAAGTGGGAGAGGTTCTTGTAAGTTAGATAAGAAGCCTAAGAGCCCCATTTTCAGATCACTAGGTGCACTAGGGAAGATGCATGAAGCTCCAATTTCTATGCCATAGTACCAATCTTTGGTAACACCTTGTATGGACCATAATAATTTGGTGATAATTTATTATCCTTGTTAGCTTGCTTGGGGGGAATTTGTTTGTATGGTTGTAGTTGTAAAAAAACCCAGTCGCCTATGTCAAAACTTCTTTCACTGAGATGTTGATCTGCCTGTTGTTTCATTCGATTCTACACAAAAGTGAGGTTATCCTTTTTATTTTTGATATGTCCTTATATACTGAGAGTTTGAGGAATCGTAATTTATGCCAATGCATTACAAGATATGGTCGGATTCATTTCTTCTTTCTAGGG
>APFE030080312.1:62988-80751 GCA_000404065.3 Pinus taeda
CCATGAACTCGTTATGCTCTACCTTTAAATTTGTTTAATTTTCTATGTTTTCTTCAGTTTAAGGAGAATCCTTGAGACTTCCTTGCTCTCCTTAGCTCCTCACCAGTCTGATCTACCCATCTCACTTGCTTTAACGCATCAAAACAATCACCTATCTTGCCCCAAGTAGACCTCTGCAAAAATTGTGCCTCATCCCCACACCCAAAATTGCCTTTCCCTTGAATTCAACAAAATCTTTAAAAATGAATTTTAAACTCTTTGTACTTCATACCTAGCCTAAAATTAGTCATCAATTAGGTCATCTCGACCCTTTTTGGTTATCTTTTTCCGAGTTTGACCCGGAGAGAGCCCTCTCCTGTCCTCGTAGGGCTAGCTACGAGGTTGAGCATGGTTTGATGTGGCCTTGAGTCTCACCTTATTTCAGCCTGAGGTAGATTTGAGTGCTAACAATATATATGGTGCTAAGGATTATCGATAGATCCTCACCTAAAAAGGTGGCAAGGAGCTAGAGACTGGAATCTCAACTTTTTGGCATCTAAGAAGCACTGAAAAACTTCAAATACATCAATACTAGTTACGTACTCCGTGAAGAAAATAAAGTTGTAGAATGGCTAGCCAACTATGGGGCGGACCCATTGCATAAAAACTTCAGGGCGGCTTGGTAAAATCTTCACAAGAATGTGGACCTGAACCGTAGGGAAATGCAAGATATTCAAAAACTAATACTCAAGTATCTAAAATACCCTAATGGGGCTGTCCAATTAAGGGGACAGGTGGTTGTGGGTTGGAGTGTGGAGTTAGTTGGGCCTCCTTGTGTAGCATGCCTAGCTTAATGGCTATTGGGATTATGGCTCTCCCATGAGTGTTACTTAATGCAGGAAGCAGACAGTAGGGTGGTCATTTACAGAGGGTGGGCGATTTTGAGGGGGTGTTGGAGGAGGGAGAGAAGTGAGATATTGGCATCTTGGCTCAGGCATAGGCTTGGGATGATGGTGCAAGATGAGTTTGAGATTGAAGGTTATGTGGGTGGCTAGAACTGGTAATCTCTTTAGTCGTGGGATCTGAAAGAGCACATGAAAAACTACAATGATGGGAATTGTAGTCCAAGGGTTTGTTGGAGTGGGTGGTGGTATCTTGCTTCCCCTGCCTCACTCTTGGTCTTCTTCTAGAAAGGAATTGATCCTCTAGAGAAACATTTAGGCAGAGAATATCGGGTGTGGTTCTTCCCTGGGAGTGGTTGGTCTACATTCATTACCTGCAACGCGCCACCCAGCTCGTTAGTAGAGAGTAGGGATGTGCACAGGAATTGCAGTAGGAAATCTAAGAACTTCGACACAGGGGAGGTAAGCAATGTTTTTCTATGTTTAGTTCATATTCGATTATTGGTGTGCATTTCCCTGAGCAGTCAGGTCCATGTAACAGGTGAAGGAGGATTCTACTGCATGCCATGGTAGTGAGGTTATGCTCGCAGAGGAGGAGTCAGTCATCGTATGGAGAATTGTCTGCCACAGGACATACCTAGCTCAAGCTCGGTGTCGATCGATAGTTTCCACTTTGATGCAAAGGCATCCATATCTCTGGATCACTCCTAGGGCCACATAGAGGCCCCAACTACCTTGGAATACATAGAGGCTCAATTAAACAGTTTGAACTTCTTACTGAGGAGATCCCCTTGACATGTTAGCAGGTCCAACATCGTCAAAATATCCTCAAAAGATGAGTTGTTTCCTTAAACCCTAGATTTCTTTTCCCTACACCTCTATTTACAGCTAATACACCATTTGCATCCATCACAAAACCTTATCCCCTCATTTTCTATCATTTTCCTTTAAACCCTAATCTACCCTATCTCTTTCTAGGATAGGCATGTGTTTTTTCCATTTCCAACTCCTCCCCTCAATCATTTCCCAGAATTCCTTTTCCCCTACTCACTGACATCATCCCCTACCCTCCTCAATTTCCTTACAAATTTAGGCAATTCCTAAGTCCATTATACCACCACATTCCCTCAAAGTTACAAATTTCACTATTTTTGCTTGCCTTTCACCTAGGTTTTGAAATATGGAGCGTGAATCATCACCATCAGAGAAGAGGAAGTACAACAGGGGGGAAATATACTAAGGTTTGAGCCCTCTAATTGCAGTGAAATCACCTCCTACCCATTTCTCATGAAATGCTTTGAAGATGTCAATTGTTTAGGGTTTTGTCAAAGAGTGCAGGAAGTAGGTTACCATGAGCATCTCACAGGTATATTTTCCCTCAACTTGAAGGAAGAAAAGATCACCATTGTAGGGAATGATTTCATGTTTTCAGTGGATGACAACTCTCAAGCTACATGCATACCAAACCATGGTGAAAACTGGTTCAAAGGCATGAACCTACCTAGAAGAGTACAAAACCTACTTGAAATCAAAATACAAAGGAGCTCACTCATATGTTTCCCATTTAGGTACTTGTTGGAGAGATACGCGCCATTGATGAAGGCTGTCATGAAGTCCTTCACATGTGAGGGCAAATTTTCTAGGCTATATCAATACCACATAAGATTACACATGCACTTTACAACTTCCACTTTAAATTTGTCCAACTACTTGTATAGGAGCCTAACCAAAATGTCTGAAAGGGTGCAATTGAAAGGAAAAGTGCATTATCTTAGCCTCTTTCACCATAGCCTGATAAAGGTTATAGTACTCCATCATTTGAAAGTGAATAACATGACATGGGACACCTTCATTGAGGCAGCCTTGAAAACACATATAAGCACTTAATCAAGCCAGCACCAAACTATGTCAGTAGAACCCATGGAGATGGGTTCATCAAGAAAAAATGATGAGGTTTCCAAGGCACCTAGGCCTGATGTGACCAAGACATATCATAGAGGCAAAAGCCTTGTGTTTTCTCTTCAAATTGAGGAAGGGGTCAAGCCGACTACGTCGACAGGACATGGATCACCATCACATCATGAGCCTTCTTTGCATGATGAGGATCCCATTGAGAATAAATTTGACCTAGTTGACTTGGAGGCACATGATGAGCATTGAAACCTGCAATAGGTCATTAAAGAGAAGGATTATTAGATCATGGATCTCAAGGAAAAATTGGAGAGGTCCAAATTCATCATTTCATTCCTTGAGCAAGAAAACAATCAACTTAAGGCAAAGCAACTATTAATGGAGAAAGAGAAATTAAAAGCCAAAGAAAAAAATATCAAAGGAAATGTAGTGGTGGACCATGAGGAAATTGAGCAGAATGAATGACATGTGGCAAGGAAGAGACCAAGGACAATGCATCCTAGGAAGGCACATTAAAGGGAAAGAGAACAAAAGCCACCAATGGAAGAATTGACCTTTGAAGAGAGGATTTCCATGGAAATAAATGAGAACAAGGAGTTTTGGCTTGAAAAAGTAAATTTCCACCTTTAGAATCCCCTTGAGAAGGCCAACATGGATAAGAAGTTTCGAAAGAAAATTTCCTTCCATTATTGAACAAGGAATCAGGTTGCCAAGGTAAAAATCAAGCAATTGAAGGAAAAACTCAAGGAAACCCTAATCAGCCAAGAGGAGAATGGTAAGTTAGATTTGCTTTCTGATACATCCATTATTGCATAAGATACCTCATCATGCATCTCTAGACAAATTTTGGGGGGATTTGGAGAAAATTTTGTGTTTTGGTGCACACTCATGTAGACTTGGAATTTTTTGGCAATTTTATATCTAGGAGTGCAGTGAGTTCACGCATCCCTTCTTCCTTAGGGCTTGAAATGATTGAAAATCAATATTTTTGGAAGTATTATGACCCCCTTTCAAAACCTAGTTTCCTACTTTCCTATTTTGGGGCTCATCTTTTGAGAAATTTTCAAAAATGTGGCCAAAAATCACCTTTTTGCCCTTCTTTTTCCATTTCGTTGCACACCTGGAGACACCTTGGGGAAATGGCCATATCCCAGCCCAAAATGTGTCATTTTGAGTTATGCAATACTCTAAATACATAGAAACTCTCCCATATTTACATCACATGCTTCAGATTTGGATTTAGACCTCAGAAAGGAACTCAGAAAAGGCCTCCAACAACTAGCTGCACACCCGAAAATTTATGAGATTTTTGTAAACTTTTCGCTATGTAATTTTTTGTACTTCCTAGTTTGACTTTGGTAAAATTAAAAATGGTGAAATAAATGAATGTGAGGGTAAAAGTAAATGTAAATAATGGGTGGCTAGTATTTTTTAGTTGTTTTTGTCTAAATATGACCTCATTTATGAGAGAGGTTGGAGCCAAAGTTAATTGTAGAAGTTGTTTTTAACTTCCCTAGACATTAGGATTTGGTTAGAACACCTCATGGAATAGTTCCTAGAGTCATGGATTCAACCACTGAGAGTGGGGAGATGGTATTTTGGTCTTTATGTGTCAGTTTGTCAGTGATAGAACGGGTTGTATTTAAGAGGAGAGAAATATTGTAGCTTGTACTTCGACATTTTCTGGAAATCAAACGATACAGTTTGCAACTATTATCTACGAATTCATGTGCATTGATTTTGTGACATTATTTTTTCTTTGTTATAGCTTTATATGAAAGATATTCATATTCTCTTTCCATTCATCAATTCTTCAATGGTTTTCCTTACAGTCTATAAACAAAATTCTTTGCATAGAGCTATGTTTTGATGGAAAAATCATTATGTGTTACTTTCTTTCTCGCTTAATGAATTCATGTTTTATGGTCATTAAGATCTTTTGCTTATTCCAAATGCTACACTAGACTGACAAACCCTAAGATCCATCACAAAATTAATGCTACCTTTCTCCTTTGTATCTTTGTTGTTGTAACCCTTTGATCCTTTGACCTAGCTACCTAGTTTTTCTCCCTTATCCAGCAACAAAACCCTAAATATTCCAAAACCCACCCGAGCCTAGCTATCTAGCCTAAAACCATTTACATTCCAATCACCTATTAGTTGTGAATTCATAGAGAGATCCCTCTCTAGTTTGGTAGGGCTAGCTACGAAACTAAAATCTAGCTCTGTAGTTACCTCTGTTGATCTTCTCATCAGCCTAGGACATTGTGGAGGATAATAGAGAGCATGACAACCAGGGAGTGCCAAGATGTTCTAGTCAATGTAAGATTCCAAAGTAATGGGAAAATGTAATTCTTGTTGTGAGGTCATGACTGCCAATATGTGTTAAGGAATGCTAGAGAATTCTAACATGTGCCAGATAGTACAAAGACATGTCGAACAAGATAAAATGTGCCTAGTGCTAAGGCATGCCGAGATGTACAAGGGTGTGATAATGCATGCCAAAGACTATCAAGGGGGGAAAATGGAGGAGGAAGTTAAACTACAAGGAAATGAGCACATAATACGGTTAATAAGTCATCTATTTACCTTTCCCATGAGGGGCATGCTAGGCACACCAACACTAGGTCTAAGTGTCAATGCATTCTAGGTTCCAAATATTACTTCATTTCTTCTTGTCTAGTTTCCAATAATTGATCTCAAATAACTTTGATATTAAACCTTTCCATAGAATACCAAGTCATCTCAACGCATGCCAAAAATGCTAAGACTTGCCAAGTGCCAAGTGCCAATGTGCATTAGGGAGTGTGATGCATGCTATGAAGTGGTAGAGTATATCGAGTGTGCTAGAGAGTGCCAATGCATGTTGAGGAGTGTTTGGGAGTACTAGGAAAGCACAAGGGATCAGTAGGTAAAAATTTATTGAAGTGAATGAATATGAGGGTGTTTTAGAGAGTGTCAATCAGTGCTAGATGTCATGAGAAGGAGGGAGTGACAATATATGCTAAGCACGAGTAAGGCATGCTATGGAATATCAGGGAATGTTAAGAAGTGCTAGAGTGTGCTAGGTAGTTTTGGGTTGTGCTAACATGTGCCAAATAGTTCCAAGGCATGTTAGGTGCTAAGACACGCTAGGATGTCTATGGTGCGAGAATACGACAATATGCGTCAAGGTGTTTCAAGGCAACAAAAGGAATAACCAAGCTAAAATGCAAGGAAATGAACACATAAGAGGGTTAATAAGTCAGGACTTTATATTTTTCAAAAGGGGCATGCTAGGCACACTAATAATATGTTACAATACATGCCAAGTGCCAATGTGTGCCAAGTGCTAATGTTTATCAATGCAATACTATGCGAAGGTGTTCTAGGGCATGCTACGGACTACAGGGCATGCCAACAAATGATAGGGGAGTTCTATGCGAACATGTTCTTGGGCATCCTACTCATGGCAAGATGCTCTAGGTACAAATATGTTCACGGTATAAAGATGTTCCAGGACATGTGAGGTACCAAGGAATATTAATGTACTATACCAAAGCATGTAAGGTGTGCCATGAGTGTTGTGGAGTGCTAGGTCTCTCTCATTAATAGAATTGATAGAGCTTAATTATGTATTAAATAATATAGTTCCTAAACACACTAGTGGAACTTTATTTAAATGAAATTTACAAGATAATAATCCTAATAGAGATGAATTATGTGTTTACTCATAGGAAAACTATATTCTTATGACTTGAGGGAAATGTGATGCAGGAGCATGTGACTTAGAGGGAAAAATCTTCAAACTTATTCCAAAAATCCAAAAAATTCTACAGTAAAAGGAGTGGGGTCCTTTAGCCATCAATTTCTATGTTTTTCTAGTTTAGCACAGGGATAGAATCTAGGAATAAGATCATGTTATAATAATTATTGTATGGATACGTTGTAGTGGAGGTTCTCGAGGAGGATGTTTCATAGAATGGTTAGTCATAATAAATAACATCACTATATTGGTTGATCCCAAAGACACTGTGATCTTCAAAACCCTCTCTGAGCATCTGAACTTACGATTCTCTATTAATGTGTAATTTTGGCTTTATGCAGTGCTATCTCCTAAGTTATTATAATAGTGGCTCGACATTTTTTTTTCAATTAATACTTTGATTAAAGTCTGGTTGAGTGTTTTCCTATGTATCAGCGTCTCCTATTTTCCTTGTAAGCATCCTTGAGTTCCGCAAGCGAAAAGTCAGGTTTACATCATAAAACTGTAAAAACTTAGCTTGAATCAAGTTTCAAACCTAAAATCCTATTCAAGTTTGGCTAATACACTTATCAGGTCCACACTCATATCACATCACAGTGTTCGAGTGGGGAGAGACTAACCCTTTGAAGTGCTAAAGTCCAAAGTGTGGTTTTTGGATCCGAAACAATATAAGGGAGGTTTTATAACATATTGGGTCTGCAGGCATATCGCATCGCAAGCCTTTAACGGGGAGATCTTAGCATATTAGAATCACTGATAGAGATTGCTAATAGTACCATGTGTTATCACATTGGTGTAGCGGAGTGTTATGATATTATCCCGTTCCACGGGGAATCATTGATAGCGACTGTCGATAGTTATTCCAACCTTATGGAATAAAGACTCTACCAATAGTGTATTTCCATGTGATAGTCGCATTATAGCCATTTGAAGTCGCTTATAGTGTATTTCATACACGGTTGCGCTAATTCCATTCAAAAGCACTACCAGTAGTGTAATTCGTAATTCCTATGGATTTACAGTTCTGATAGTGGAATAGAGGCTCTGTTTGTAAATTGTTCCCGATAACAAGAGTTGGGGCGATTAATAGGAAATAAGTGGTGATAGTAACCAGAAAAGGGAAATTCATATGTAGTTAGTCTAACAATAGATGACTGATACACCAATTGAAGCTGAAGGAGGAATTCAACTAGAGTTAGAAGAAATTGTAGCTGAATTTGGAAGGTTGTTTATATCGCCTGCACCTAGGCCACCATTAGTGGTATCAAAGCCACCTGCTGACATTGAATTAAATCTCAGAAGTAGGAGAAGGGAAGTTAATATGGCTTTCAGAGTTGGAAGAGGACAAGGATGTGGTGGAAGAGGATGGTCAGTTGGAAATGTTGAAATGATGGAAGCTATGCAATAGATGCAAGCTAGATTGGATGCATTAACAATAGGGAGAAATATAGATGATGGAGATGTTAGTGAGCCTTTGGTTGAAGCTGCAGCTGAGGATCTTGTAGCAGTTACTCCTGAGATGAGATTCGTCTAGTCAGTGTTGAGATCCACAACTAGGCCAAAGATTGAGGTTTCAATATATTAAGGAGGACTAAACCCAGAAGAATTAATAGACTAGAATAATGGCATGGAGAAATTCTTTGACTATGAAGAAACATAAGATGAGAAGAAAGTAAAGTTTATTGTAACCAAGTTAAAAGGCCATGCAACACTTTGGTGGGATGGAGTGCAGGCATAAAGAAACAGACTTGGCAAGCAACCTAACAAAAACTGGAGCAGGATGGTAGAAAAGCTAAGAGGTAAGTTCCTATCAAGTAATCATCAGTAAACCTTGTTCAGACGGATGAAAAATATTAGATAGAGGTCTATGACAATGAAATAATACACAGTTGAATTCTATAAGGTAAGCATACAAGCTAGACAAACTCAGGATATAGATTAGAAGGTGGCTAGATATATGAATGGTCTTAGGATGGATATTCAAGATGAGATAAGTATACTATCTCCTAAAACAGTAGAAGAATCATATCAGATGGCACTGAGAGATGAAGAAAAATTCATGAGGAAGCAGTCTGCCAAAGGGAGAGGTACTTTCCAAGGAAGGGGAATTCAAAGTGGTAAAGGAAGATCTACAACACCTAAGGATGGAGGTAGTAGCAGCTCAACCCAGCATGCACCCATAGGAGGTGATCCAAGAGGCAGAGGGAGTTTTTCTAGAGGAATAGGAGGTAGAGGAAGAGGAAGAGAAGTAAGATGTTACAAATGTGACAAGCTAGGACACAGAGCTTTTGAGTGCCTGGAGAAAGGAGAAACAAGTCAGTGGAATCCCATTATTGTTAAAGCTAAGGGAGAAGTAACATCAACAACAGTGACATAAGAAGAAATATACCAGAGAGAGGAGAATCTTTGGTAATTAATAATGTTTTGCTCAAGCCAACAAAGGAGACAGTTCAACCATCACAAAGAAAGACTTTGCTCAGAACAGTGTGTAAGGTCTAAGGGAAATGTTGTTAAATGATCGTTGATAGTGGTAACATTGATAATCTGGTCTCTATGAAGTGGTGGAGAAATTGAAGCTGAAGACAATGAAACATCCAACACCTTACAAGGTCTCATGGTTACAAAAGGGACATCAACTATTAGTGAATGGATAGTGAAGTGAAGTTTCAGTTGGGCAAGTATAAAGATAAAATTGTATATGATGTGATGCAAATAGATGTGTCTCACATATTTCTTGGATGACCGTGGCAATATGACAGAGGAGCTATGCATGATGGGAAAATAAACACCTACAAGTTTGGAAAGGATGGTGTCAATCATATGTTGTTTCCTTTGCAAGAAGGAGTTACATCAGGAAAGAAAACTGATCCAAAAACTTTGTTACTATGAGGAATGGAATACTTGAAGTAGATTGAAGAGAATGAGGTAAATTTTGCTGTAATTTGCAAGCCCAAGGTAATAATGACTTCTACTAAAGTTTCTAATTTAGCCATTGAAATTCAAGAAATGTTGGAGAACTATTGTGATATTATTTTTGATGATTTTCCTAATGAGTTACGACCCATTATAAGGATTAGCCATCATATAGATTTGATTCCTGGAGCAAGTCTATCTAACAAAGTAGCTTACATAATGACTCCTACATAAAATGAAGAGGTTAGGAAGTAGGTGCAAGAATTGCTTAACAAAGGGCCAATCAATGAAAGCTTGAGTGCTTGTGTAGTACCAACAGTGTTGAGTCGAAAGAAAGATGGAGGTGGGAGAATGTGTAAAGATTCAAGAGTCATCCATAAAATCACAATCAGGTACATATTTCCCTTACCTAGAATTGAGGATTTAATGGATTACTTGAGTGGAGAAAGTTATTTTTCGAAACTAGATCTTAAAAGTGGATATCATCAGATAAGGATAAGAGAAGGGGATGAGTGGAAAACTACCTTTAAGTCCAATGAGGGATTGTATGAGTGGAGTGTAATGCCTTTTGGGTTGTCAAATGCACCAAGTACGTTTATGAGACTCAAGAATGTAGTTGTTAAAGAGCTTATTGGTAAATTTGTAATAGTATATCTCGACGATATATTAGTTTACAGCAAGTCTAAGGAGGAGGACATAAGACATCTGAATTATGTCTTACAAAGGCTGCAATAGGAGAAATTATTGCTGAATTTCAAGAAGTGTTCATTCATGAAAGAAGAGATAGTGTACTTAGGTTTTGTTATTTCTGTTGAAGGACTGAAGATGGATACGGAGAAAATCAATACAATGATTGAGTGGCCTTCACCTAAAAGTGTTTTCGAGGTAAGAAGTTTTCATGGTCTTCCTAGTTTTTATAGAAAATTTATAAAGAATTTTAGTAATATCAATGCTCCCATTAAAGAGACCATAAATAAAGGTAAACTACCATTTAGATGGGCTGCTGAAGCAGAAAAGAATTTCCAACTATTGAAGAAGACGATCACTGAAAAACTATTCTGGTTCTATCTAATTTTAGCAAACCTTTCCAAGTGAAGTGTGATGCTAGCGGAGAAGCTATTGTAGGTGTATTAAGTCAGGAAGACAAACCTATAGCTTATTTTAGTGAAAAGCTGAATGATTCAAAGATGAAGTATTGTTCTTATTATAAGGAGTTCTATGCAGTTGTGAAGTCATTAAAGAAATGGAGGCGTTATCTAATGTCAAAGGAGTTCATACTTTATTTAGATAACCATGCAGTATAGTATATTATGTAGCAGCCAAATCTTAACCAGAAACATGCCAAATCGGTAGAGTATATTGAAGGTTTCCATTTTGTCTTGAAGCATATAAATGGCCAATCAAACAAAGTTGATGATGCCTTAAGTAGGAGAAGTGTATTACTTCAAGAGAGTCAAATCCAACTGTTGGGTTTTGATTTTCATAAAGAATTGTATGAAACAAATCCATATTTTAAAGAGGCATTTGAAGCTTGTAAAAATCCTATTTTGGTGGAGAGGAGTAAATGGTCGGATTACTTCTTACAAGATGAATTGTTGTTTAAGAGAAATCATCTGTGAATACCAAACTGGTCTATGAGGGAGAACTTAATTAAAGATAAACATAATAGAGGACTTGCACGACATTTTGGTATAGAGAATACCTATGAGCAGTTAAACAAATTTTATTTCTTGCTGAAAATGAAATCTGAAGTGGAGAAGTATGTGAAAACTTGTAAAGCCTCTCAATATTCAAACGGAAGAAACCAAAACATAGTTTTGTATGTTCCATTACCAATTCCAGATAGGCCTTGGGACATGATAAGTACGGATTTTGTTTTGGGCTTACCAAATACTCAAAGAGGTAATGATTCAATTTTTGTTGTAGTGGACAAATTTTCAAAAATGGCACACTTTATTCCATGTTATAAAACTAGTGATGCTTCTCACATTGCTAATTTGTTTTTTAAGGAGATTGTAAGATTGCATGGCTTGCCTAAGAGTACTGTCTCAAAACAGGATTCCAAATTTGTTGGAAATTTATGGAGGACATTATGGAAGAAGTTGGGAACTAAACTAATTTTCACCTCTACCTATCATCCACAAACTAATGGACAGACTGAAGTTGTGAACAGGAGTTTGGGCAATCTTTTAAGGAGTCTTACTGCAGAAAAACCAAAGCAATGGGATCAATTGTTGGCACAAGATGAATATGCATATAATGACTCACCTAATAGGAGTACAGGACATAATCCATTCCATATTGTCTATGGAATGCATCTGAGAGGAGTATCTAATTTAAGAAACTTGGGAAAGGATGAGATGAGAAGTGCAGAGGGAGAAGATTTTGCTTCAGACATGCAAGCAATACATGAATAAGTGAAACAACAACTGCAGATAACAACATAAAGTACAAAACTAGAGTAGACATAAGAGGAAGAGAGGTGAACTTTGAAGTTGGAGATTTGGTTTTAGCATACGTCAGAAAGGAAATGTTTCCAAAGAGGGAGTATAACAAATTGAAGTTCAAGAAAATTGGACCGCTCAAAGTATTGAGGAAATTTTCTACAATGCCTATGAGATTGAAATACCCCCTGATGTTGGAATATCACCAATTCTAAATGTTGCTAACATGTACAAGTATGAAGGTGAAACTGCAAATGATACAGAAAAGGATGAAGAGACCCAAGAGGTTGACTGGGTAAAATAGTTACCCACAGTAAAGGAATTGTAGCCAAAAAGAATTTTGGACAAGAAGATGTTTAAGAAAACAAGGGTATGAGAGTACTTTTAGTGTTTGGTAAAATACAAGGATCAACCAACCATTGAAGCTACTTGAGTTACAAAAAACATGCTATAGAAACTAGGCAGTTCTATAGATGAGCTCATGGACAAGAGCCCATGAAGAATTTTGTTCTGAGGAGTTTGATGCAGGAGCATGTGAATTGGATGGAAAAATCTTCAAACTTATTCCAAAAATTCAAAAAATCTACAGGCAAAGGAATGGGGTCCTTTAGCCATAAATTCCCATTCTTTTCTCGTTTAGCGTAGGGACATCTCTATATTGGTTGATCCCAGAGACATTGTGATCTTCGAAAGCCTCTTTGTGCATCTAAACTTATGGTTCTCTATTAATCTGGTATATTATGTGTAATTTTGGTTGTATGCAGTGTTATCTCCTAAGTTCTTATAACAGTGGTTAGGGCTTCATTTTTCAATTAATATTTTGATGAAAGTATGGTAGAGTGTTTTCCTGTGTATTGGCGTGTCTTTTTTTCCTTATAAGCATCATTGAGTTTCGCAGGTAGAAACTCGGGTTTACACTGTAAAACTGTGAAACAATTAGCTGGAATCGAGTTCCAGACTTGAAATCCTATTCATGTTTTGCTAATACCCTTATTTGGTCCGCACCTACACCGCATCACAGTGTTGGAGTGGGGAGAGGCTAGCCCTTTGAAGTGTCGAAGTCTGAAGTGCGACTTTCGAATCTGAAACAATATAAGGGAGGTTTTATAACATATTGGGTCTACAAGCATATAAGACCGCAAGCATTTAATGAGGAGAGCTTAGCGTATTGGAATCATCGATAACGATTTCCGATAGTACCACGTGTTATTGCATTGGTGTAGTGAAGTGTTGTGATATTGTCCCATTCCATGGGGAATCGCCTATAACGATTGCTGATAGTTATTCCAATGTTATGGAATAAAGACTCCACTGATAGTGTATCCCCATGTAATAGTCGCATTATAGCCATTTGAAGCCGCCGATAGTGTATTTCATACACGGTTGCATTCATTCCACTCAAAAGCATTGTTGATGGTAACTCCTATGGAATTACAGTTCCAATAGTGGAAAAGAGGCTCTGTTTCTAAATTCCTGATAACAAGAGTTGGGGAAATTAATAGGAAAGGAGTGGTGATAAAAACCAAAGAAAGGGAAATTCATAGGCAGTCAGTCTAACAATAGATGACTGATAGACCAATTGAAGTCGAAGGAGGAATTCAGCTAGAGTTAGAAGAAATTGTAGCCAAATTTGGAAGGTTGTTTATATCACCTACACCCAAACCACCAAAATGATACACACTAAGTACTTCTTAACAAATTGACTGACTATTATAACCACTATGACCTTGGACACATAATGAAGAAGACTTCACAACAATGGTCTTAAATCATTATCTCTTGACAAGAAATATAGTAACAGGTACATAGTGTCATCAAAAACTCATTGGAATGATTAATAATGATGAACATTTTTTCACCGCCACCAAAATTAACCAAAAAGAGAATTGGTGAGGCTCAATAAATATCGTCACTAGAAGTGTCATCAAAAAGAGAATTAGTGATGGGCCTTTAACGACCCTCACCATAAGTGTCAACAAAGGGAGAAATAGTGATGGGCCTTTAAGGACCCTCACCAAAAGTGTCATTGAAAATAGCTTTGACGACAAACCTTAAAGGACCATCACTATATACACTTACAACAACGATTTTTTAAAGATTGTCACCATATGCGACATTGGTGATGGACCTTGGATCCGTCATAGGCATGAAGATTCATCAAAAACTCATTGGAATGATCAATGATGACTCACATTTATTGACCATCACCAAAAGTAAACAAAAACATCATTGGTGATGACCAATAAAAGGTCGTCACTAGAAGTCTCATCAAAGAGAGAATTAGTGATGGACCTTTAATGACCCTCACCAAAAGTGTCACCAAAGAGAGAACTAATTATGGGCCTTTAACAACCCTCACCAAAAGTTTCATTGAAAATGGCTTTGGTGACAAACCTTAAAGGACCATCACTATATACAATTACAATAACGCTTTTTTAAAGACCGTCACCATATGCAACAATGGTGATGGACCTTAAAGGTCTGTCATAGGCATGACCCTCATTAGTGACCTTTTTGCTTGTAGTGAATACTAAAATTATCTATATTTTCCTCTTCCTTCCTAACCTTGGATTTCTAGCTTGTTTGCTTGATAATTGAATCAAACCTTTTATTTCGATGTGTAGAATTAGCTACCCTATGGCCAAATTTCTGAGGGACATAACATTGAATCAAATTATTCAAAGGAGAGAATGAATTATTGTACTTGGGTCTTCTCATCCTTTTCCTAACCTATTTATTACTTGTCTAATAATTTATTCTTTACAGCCTAAGTTATCTATATGATAAATTTGACACCAAAAAAGTATCTTGGAAATATATCTTCACACTTGGATGAAAATCGACTTCTGAACATTACGTCGATTGTTCTCCATAAAATTTTATTTTCCTCTCCAACGTTCATCTTCCCTTATTGTGCGACATATAATTTGTTGCTCCAATTTGCCATCGTATTCTATTTATACTTAATAGTCTTTTCTTCTAAATTTGAGTGTTCACTTCCTTTCCTTTTTTCCATTGACACTTCAATCATCTTTGGATGTTGAACTATCTCCATTTTTTTTTGCTTGCACAAAGGTAATCAGTTTCCTTCCCTTTATATAAGTTGCTAATCTTGAATAAGCCTCAAATGGAAGAGTAGTTCTATCATTAGAGACCCATTGTATTTCAATGAAATCTTTCAAACATTCAAGCCCTTTCCCAAATTTCTAATTAAATCTCAACTAATTTTTTGTTTTCTTCAAGATATCTCCTTAGCAAAGTAATTTCTCCTTCAAGTCTTCCACATTTTTTATTTTTCTCATTGAGCTATTGATTCAAAGTCTCTTGAATCTTTTTTACCTTCTTCAATATTTAGGATCAGAGGTTCACTAGATTCAACTTTGTCCTTGATCAACAATTCCTTTTGTTTTGTTTTTCATTCTCAGCCTTTGAATCTCTTGAAGAGAACCAACCAACTCTCCTTCTAGGTTAGCCTTTGCCTCTTCTCCAACAAAATTGCCAACTTGTGTGTCCACATTATCTATGGAATTTCAAATATTATGTCCACATCTAAAAATTTTATTTTTTCACATTCAGAGGAGCTAGAATCATATATGTAGAAAATCTTCTTCTTATCCTTCCTTTTGTCCTTTCATATTTTCGTAGACTTCTCTCTAGGTTCATATTATTTCTTCTTCTTTTTAGGACACTTTGAAGCATAGTGACCAGATTTACCATAATTAAATAATTTAAAATGTAGCTTACCTTTGTACTTGCATGAGCCTCTCTTGAGAATTATCATGAACTTATATTCCTCTCATATGATTCACAACATGAATCATTTTATTTATCCTTGGGCTTCTTATCTAATTTGATGTTTGAATCCTCCTCTGTTGGCTTGGTATTAGTAATTATCATCTCATAGGGAGTGAGAGTACCAAGTAATTGATCCAAATTCAGAGACCTCAGATCTTTCATCTCCTCAATGTCTAAAACTTTTGGATTACATCTCTCAAGGAGAGATCTCAACAGCTTTTAAATTACCACTAGCTCTTTTAGTTATTCATGAAGACTTGTTATAGCGTTCACAACCTCATCAACTCTAAGAAAGTCTTTAACAATATATTCATCATCATGGATCTTCAAAGACTCGAAATGAATTGTAAAACCTTGAATTTTGGATTTCTTTACCTTGATGTCACCTTCATAGAACCTACTCATGTTGTTCGAAATAGCTTTTGTAGTTGTGCAATCCATGAGCTTGACTAGTTCTACTTTAGGTAAGCTAACAAGTAGACATTCATAGCTTTAGCATTACATGTAAATTCCATGTTCTAATTTATACTAATCAAAGGTTGATGATTTTGATACTATTCTTCCACTACATCCCATACATCAGCTCCAAGAGATTGAATATAGGTTGTAATCTTGATCTTCCAATACACACTTTTTTCCATAGAACATTGGTTCCCTATTGTTGTATCCCCCTTTCTAGTTTTCCACAGTCCATAATATTTATTCCAATTGTCAAATTGGTTTGAGGAACATGTTTTCTTTGAAACCAATTCTTAGAACTCAAGAAAATACTAAGAGGGCGACAATGGGGGAGGGGTGAATCAATATTGTAGGAATTTTAAAACTTTCTTTCACTACTAAAGATTACCAAAAAACCAATAAATAGTTTAACAATAATTCATATCAACATAATGAGAATCAATCATTAGAAGCAGAGATAGAACACATAAAATTTTCAAACTTCTCTTCAATTATTTCCACAAATGAAAACTTCTACTTGTTGTTAAAAATTTATATGGGCAGAACCAAAAGGAAGCTACTAATTCTTAGTTTATCAACTATAATTGAAAAGATAAGCTACCCCTACTTTATTATCTACCACTAAAATGAGCTACAACCTAGTTGTTTAACAACAACGACTAGAAGGAACTACAAGCCATTACTTACTTGACCTCCTTGATTCATCCTTCATACAATTTTCAAAATCAAATCATGAACGACACTATCTTTCACAAACATATAAGCTTTTCACCTCAATGAATCACCTAAAACACCATAAAACCTACATTAATCCACGATTTTGTTTTCAACGCCACAATAGCTCTTGCAAATTCAATTCCTTAAATGTTGAAATTAGGATTGATATTTTTAGTTTTCAAGTTGTAGTTATCTTGCACTTACATTTAACTGAACAAAGATATTGATCTCATTTACCTCTTTCTTTATTGCTTCTAAAATTTTTCGTTTGATGTGTGTAATAAGTCTTGTTTGCTTAGTCATTTCTATGAGTAAAGTTAAGTTAAACTACGCAGTTTTCATTTCATGAAAATTTACATGTTTTAATAATGTTTCCCTAAATTTGGTGACCTCCATATTTAGCAAATTTTACAAATATGTCTCCAACTTTTTCCATTTCACCATATCGGTTGTCAAATCATTCGTTCTCATTTTTCCAATTTTAATGCATTCCTAGTTGTATGAATTTCATCAATTTTGGCACATAATGCAAAATTCTCCAAGCTGTTGACTTGTGCATGTGAAACATCCTCAAAATATGTTATGTACCTAGGGGGGGTAATATGGGGTACCGAGGGAGGTACCCAAGGTAATATTGTAATAATGGGATGGGCCATAGAAATAAATAAGGTGGTTAACCCATGTCATGTAAGGGACCACAAGTAGTTAATAATAATGTAATGGGCCCATGGTATTAGTTGATGGTATAAGTAAACCATGGTATTGATGCATGATATTGTACGTAAGAGGCCTATATAGAGGCTAGAGACTCCACATGGAGAGATATGAAGAGAAGTATTCTTGTATGAACAGGCATATGGCTTGTGGAGTGTTCTCCTTCCTTAAGGAGTGAATGTAT
>APFE030080312.1:80959-112294 GCA_000404065.3 Pinus taeda
CCGAGGGAGGTACCCAAGGTAATAATGTAATAATGGGATGGGCCATAGTAATAAATAAGGTGGTTAACCCATTCATGTAAGGGACCACAAGTAGTTAATAATAATGTAAGGGGCCCATGGTATTAGTTGATGGTATGAGGAAACCATGGTAATGATGCATGGTATTGTATGTATGAGGCCTATATAGAGGCTAGAGACTTCACATGGAGAGATATGAAGAGAAGTATTTTTGTATGAACAAGCATATGGCTTGTGGAGTATTCTCCTTCCTTAAGGAGTGAATGTATGGCGTTGCCCTACCTTAAGGGTTTGATCAATAAAACAGCATTTCTATCTTGTTATTCTTGGGTTATTTCTATTCTCATATATTTCTTAGGTTAGATCTACAACAAGTGGTATCAGAGCACTTTCTTGGGCAAACCGTGGAGATTTTTTTATTTTTTTTTGTAGGGATTTTTTTTTTGGGTGGCGAATTTGCAGATCAGATATGTACGTTTTGATGCCAGATCTATAAAATCTGATCGTATATCTGTATTCCTTGTGAAAAAATAGCTGATTTCAAAAAAAGAATCGATCAAATCGGAGTCCGGATGAAGGAGATATCACTGATTTAAAAATCAGTAGGGTTGCAGATAATTTTTGGGGCAGCGAAGTTGCGACGCATATCTAGACGTCCTGGTGCAAGATCTACAAGATCTAATTGCAGATCTAGAATACTTGTGAAAAAAATCCCAATTTCAAAAAAAAAATCAGGCGAATCGGAGTCCGGATGAGGGAGATATCGATGATTTAAAATCAGCTCTTTTTGCAGAAATTTTGGGTGACGGCGGGAGAGTAGCAGCGCAGATCTAGAATTCTAGTGCCTGGATCAGGATTTCTGTCACATGGGCAGATGCAGAATGATTGTTCCATTTCTGAAAACAGGTCATAATAAGGATTCTGAGCAATATTGACGAAACTGTGACAATTTCAAATTTTCGCCAAGTGAGCGAATTTTTTCTCAAAAACCCTCTTCATGACGACTCTATATTTTACAGGAAAAGATGATGTTCCTGCTATTGAAAAATTCATACAAAGATACAAGTCCACACATGGGACAAATTGGAAGATTCCAATAATGTTTAATATGAGAGATGAGGCTGAAAAATGGAATTTATCACTTGACTACAAGCAGTTGACCAAACTTTCAAATGCAGAATTTGAAAAAGTCTTTTTGGACAAATGGTCTCGAGCTAGAAAAAAGGAGAATGAGACACATAAGAGGTTAATTGCTACGGGTGTCTCCTTACTGCAGGTTCATGGATTGGTTCAGAAAGAGAAGATCATTGTTTCTATCAATCCTAGTGGTAAACATAATTTTATCAATGTTAATTTGGCAAAAAAATTACAAGTTCCAACAAAAAACATTGAAAATACACAAGTTGACGATGAGAATGTTCAAGTGTACAAGGATTTGAATATTTCTATGGATAAATATGTGTTGCATGGTGATTTTTATGTTTCAGAGATTGATACTATAAATGTTGTTTTGGGATATCCTTGGATGGAATCCCTAGGCACTATCAATATTAATGTACAGAAGAAATTCCTGAAGCTATGGTATAAAAAGAAGAAAATTACATTACAGGATATTTCCATCCATAAACAGGTAGAGCACATGGAGGCTGAAGCAGAAGATGTTCAAGTGACTGATATATCAGATGATGAGCCTTCGATGATCAACAACCAAACACAAACAGAGGCTGCAGAAGAAAAGACTACAGGTGATGATACATCAGAGGAGGGTTCAGTGGTTGAAGTCATATTGAAAAAGTAGACACCACAACAGGAACCACAGCAGGGTGAAGTCAAGCAGAAGACACCGTGGGTTAAAACTTCAACATATCATCACCCACATCACCCCGCAAGACAACCGTCAAGATGGCAACCAAAGAGTCACATGACAGATACAAAGGAGAGACGATCCACCTACTACACCTCAACAAAGAAGAGCTGTCACGGTCAACTTCCATCTCAAGCGAGCGAGGCACCAGCGAGATCGAGGGTTCACCTTTCTCTTGGATGGCTAGATGCACGTGCTTGGTATCAGTGGACTACTCTTTTGAGTAGATCTTATTATTTGTGTTCTTCTCATGTTTCGGGGACGAAACAGCTAAGGGGGGTGGAATGTTATGTACCTAGGGGGGGTAATATGGGGTACCGAGGGAGGTACCCAAGGTAATATTGTAATAATGGGATGGGCCATAGAAATAAATAAGGTGGTTAACCCATGTCATGTAAGGGACCACAAGTAGTTAATAATAATGTAATGGGCCCATGGTATTAGTTAATGGTATGAGTAAACCATGGTATTGATTCATGGTATTGTATGTATGAGGCCTATATAGAGGCTAGAGACTCCACATGGAGAGATATGCAGAGAAGTATTCTTGTATGAACAGGCATATGGCTTGTGGAGTATTCTCCTTCCTTAAGGAGTGAATGTATGGTGTTGCCCTACCTTAAGGGTTTGATCAATAAAGCAGCATTTCTATCTTGTTATTCTTGGGTTATTTCTGTTATCATATATTTCTTGGGTTAGATCTACAACAAAATAGGCCCAAAGGACTTAAATTAACACTATATAATTATTTTGTTCTTGGGAACTTTAGACATAAAACATTCATAAATGACCACTAGCTGAGCCACTCTAAGCTATAGCCTCGAGGGCTTAACTAGAGTTCTCGAAACTTCTCTGCCTATGGTCTATATTCCTGCACATAACTATGTGCTGGTGCCAAAATTCTAGGTAGAATATTTATGCCAGTGTTCCATCAAAATATTCTTGGTCTATTTCTTTGTAGTTATTTGTCTTGGTAGGATCACTTCTCCACAGGCTCTATCGCCATTTCTCTTCTACTCTAGCCCTGCATGCCACTTATGATCCACTATGTCCGAGAGCCTCGTCATTCAAGTAGAGATATGCATGAACACCTTTTTTTCTTCTGAGGTCACTTCTATGGGTTTATGTGTCATTTCCAATTGTCTACTACCTCTACAAGGGTGCCACATGTCACTCATTTGTGTCCCACTTGGCCACCAAAAAATGCATATATGCATGCCATATTGCACCCTCTTATTGGTGCCATGTCATGTTGACTTCCTATTGATCTCATCATGCCATCTTTCCTACACATGACCTTTGTTTTATATTGAAAATGTACCATCTGGTTCTTTTCAATTATCCATGATATCGAGGCTCCAATTCATCATATGGTGGTGAGGGGGTATAGGCCATGTTTTTTCTTTAACTAATTTCCTCGATAAATTTTTAATGTCATATAGGAACCTATGCAACAAATAGTTGAAATATGTCTATTTCCCTAGATCCAGGTCTTTAAACGAGAAGCTTGAGTCTCCCTATGAATCTTCTATGGAAAAGATTCTTTTGTGACATGTCTATTGATGTCTTCTCCTCCAATTAAAACTCCTCATTGTGAAAACTAGATGCTACATTCACTCAACTTCTCTATTAAAAAACATTATACTTCTATTGTGTTTGGATCTCCAGGGATGATGTGCGATATGGGCCCACCTCACACATTGTATTTCGTTAGTCCACTTCATTAATTCTTTACCATGAATAATGTCACGTTTGCTCAGTGCCCTATCACCCAAGGGACTTTAAAATTCAATTTCCTTTGGCTATTCTAAGATCAAAAATTTGAGGGTGATATGGTTGTAGGGATCATCGAACTCTATTGTGCACCAATTATACCTTGTTATGTTGTTTGTGTCACTTGGCCACATACTCTCGGTGCTTTATCATCCCAAGAGATTCACCTTGTGCTTGACATCGGTTCTTGTAGAGAAGATTTTTTATGGTCATAGGTCTAGGGGGGCCTCCATGTGCTATCATGCACCAATCACATCCTCTCTTTGCTACTACCTTGCCTTGCTTCACACCCTCTCAGAGCTATGTCATCTTTGAGATTCAAAATTACAGATGTCTTCATAACTTCAAGAGAAAAAATGTCAAGGTTAGTTATGCCTCCCAAGCCTTTATTGTTCCATGCACACGTCCATCCCATCACAACAACTTGCACCCATGTGGTTGAGCTTTTGTGATGACTATGCTAACTGACTGCCAACTTTGACTTTAACCTTCATAACTTTAACCATTAATAAAATTTGATCCAAGAGGTAATTTTTGGACCTCCATATACCATTGGAAATATCTGTTTGATCTCTATACATCTAAGAAATTTTCAAGAGCTACTAAGATAATATTCTAAAATGGAATTGGCTCCAAATTATCTGCACCTTGTTCATTCTTCTTACATTCATCAATGCATTTTCCATCAATGACAACTTATATTTAAAACTATTCAATTTAGCTAGATACAATAGGAAAACTAGAGGACAAAGGGACCTTCCAAAGATTGGCTTAAGACATTCACGAACCAATTATAACCAATGAAGCTATGGTAAATAATTATTCTATCCTACCAATGGTAGCCTTTAGTAGCACAAATTCAAATGAAAGTATCACAAATTAAACCCATAGGAGCTCTAAGGTAGTGATATAACATTAATCTTAGTTACCTTAGTAACTCCCCACCTAAAATCACCCATGTCAAGGTCAATTAATAATTTTCATTAAGGCTACCATCTCATAATTGACTAGCCAAGGGATAGTCATCGGCTGGAACTACATGAATGGGACGGGATACTAAACTTGAAAACTCACGAAGGGATTATTTATGAATCATGCTCACAAAAGATCCTGATGTAACATTCCAAAAATTCTAAAATATAATGGAGTAGTGATGTCACTCCATGTGCCTCTAATGTAACCTTATGCTTGACTCCTATGTTAAAAGTGTTTTCTTACAAGCATTATAAGTGATTAATGGACTTCATGCTCTCTAGCGACTTCTAGTTTTGTTCAAGGTATTGGAGTGTGTACTCTATTATATAAGTTATGGTGTAGAATTGTAATTACTCATGGAATTTTAATCTAAATCACAAGACACAATCATACTCTACTTCTTTGCGAAACTCAATTCACAATTTAGAAAATAAATCACACACATGCAAAGAGAAATAAAACACATGCACACTGTATTTTTCCAAGGTAATGTAGTCTTCAAAAAATCCATTTTCCTGTTTCATTAATTTGATGAATAGATATGTATTACAATTTCTTGCTCGACTTGAGCTGAACCTACAAGTGAATTACCTATCTCTCTTCTCACTGAGAAGCTCTGACACATATTTAGTCAATTTATGCCTTTACTTGAACCCCTATTTACTTGCACAATTTCTAAAGAAAATTATACCCCTATTATTTAATAATTTGCTACAAATGCTCGCGTAATTCGCAACGTTGATCATATGATTGCATGCAACACTTGTACACTCTAGACTAGTCTAAAACTGATGTGACACTCCCTTAGAATCTTCACCACAGACGGGGAACTTGAATTCTATACATGCACTACATATTTTGGGTTGATTGATCAGTTAACTCAATGATCAGTATGTTAGATTGAAGTCTCACTGCACAACTGACCTTCCTCTAGTTCCTCCAAAAGTTACAACTAGTTTAGCTAAAAACAACCTGAGATAATTGACCTTGATTTTTACAAATTAGAAATCATAGATGGTTAACTAAACTCCAAATTCTCTAGCTTTGAATTTATTGAGATAACTGAGTGACAAGAGCCATGTCACACAAGTTAAATGCATCCAAGTTGTCTGCTGATGTAGAAATTTGAATTTTCTCAATTTGACCAAGGAAAAATCAAATTGAGACTTTCTTGCTACAATTTTCAACATATATGATCACAATTTAAGACCCTAAATCCTAGCTAATATTGGTTTTATATAAATTTAAAATGATTAATTCATTTTAATTAATCATTTATTTTAATTTTCGTTGTTTAAAGTGAATGGAGCCAAAATTGATTATGCTTAATGACTCTTGATATTCCAAATATATGTAATTATGAGAAATAAGTGATAATATTTTATTTTGCTGAACTATCTCTCTCTCTCTCTCTCTCTCTCTTTCTCTCTCTATATATATATATATATATATATATATATATATATATATATATATATATATATATATATATATATATATATCCCATTTTAATAATTAAGAAACTTAAATCCCCACACACTCTTAATATTTACTCTAAAGATGAAAGTAGACCAATTCTAATCCAAACAAACATACCCAAACAATCACAATGAAACCTTTTGATAAACAAATATTCAAAACCGTAAACAAGGTTTTTGTATAATTATGTCAAATATCACATAAATTGAAAAAGAAATAACAAAAAAACACATGGCCAACAAATAAGAGTTCATGGTTGCATGAAAATGGTACCAACTAATAGACACATATCCAAATATCTCTACCATAAAGAAACACCCAAACTTGGAAACATATCCATGTTATTAAATTTTCCTAATTAAAATCGATTATAATGTAAACAATATTAGAAAATTAAAACTTAACATTCTATCTAGGTCATTACTCACTATGTAGCACATTGAAACACACATAAATTAGTGGAAATGCACCCAAAAGGCCCACCACGGATGCTTTAATTCACAAAATCCCCACATATATGGGAACAAATCAAATAGAAATATCAAAATGATTTGACAGTTTACAACCTTCAAACATCATTACTCTATAACCGATGGTATAGAGAAATCATCTCTTCTTGAATACTAGCAAAAATTCATGCATTACATTGTCAAGTAATATAAGGAGTGATAAAGGGGGAATGGATTAGATCTAAACTAGATTTGTTAGTTTGAGATAGTTTTCAAGCATAAACAATGTTAGCAAAATATAATTAATTGGAGAAAATATTCAAAAAATAGGAAAAACAAGAAATACATTGGAAATGAGAATGAATCCAATAGGTTTGTCCTTAGTTAATTTGCCACATTTGTTGTCAGGAAGCCCCCGCTTTTCCATGTGAATGTTTCCATGTATTTTCGTTTCATTCATATTGATCAAATGATAGACCATTCAAATGATTCCTTAAAGATATAATCTCTAGGACGCTTTAACAAACATGAAAACACAAAGTGATAATATATGGTATACCTTATCCATGATATCTAAAGTTAATGTTCACTAGTGATGCTATAGAAGGTCATCCTTTATCTCATAAGTGTATTTCTTCTACTCCAAGCAACTATATTCTACACATGAGACAAGAAAGACCGTATATGTAAATTTCCTCGCAATGATTTCATTAGAGATGACTTATAAATCTAAATAAAACATATAATCAAGAACATGAAACTAATAAGAAATCACAAAATCTATATTTAGATGGTATAATCAAAATACATTTTACCTTGAGTGCATGTGATCCTGCATGCCTTGTTTGCTTTAACTCTTACTTGGCTTATAGTCATGGGCAAGGAAAACTTATGACAACAAGAAGGTTCTCCCTTTGATAAGTTTCAACATGTAGTTACATAAAGAAAAAAAATTGTCTTGTCTTCTTGATTATGATATTTTTTTATTATATCTAGGGTTATCAAGGAGAGAGGATGAAGGTGGACACCTAGGTCTTAATAATTTAGAGACTAGTAAAAATTATGAGGTCGTTAGAGAAGGAAATTCAAACGTTACTGAATTGATCTTCTAAAAAATGAGCAAGTGTTGAAGCCTAGAAATGTCATTTCTTTCGATTAATGGGCATAAAAAAATCAACACTCATATAGAAGAAAAATGTGATGCACCTTTCCTTGCTAGTAGATAGGGAGCAATAAGCCCCCTAATGATGGTTTCCTAGGGATGAAATATGGCGTTTCAACATGGTGATAAAGGTAGGTCTTTGAATATGATTATTAAGTGTTAGGTCCCTATAATACTAGTGATTACCCCATTACTATTGTAGTTGTAACCCTTATTAATATTGTTGTGCCCCTATTGTCCCCATATTATTATTACTATGCCCCATAGAATCCCTCTACTGTTATTTTTGTGCCTTTATATTATTATTGATAGGTCGGCTAGGTTATATTGTGACTCCTTAGACTCCTATATATAGAAAGGAGGTTTTGTCATTTGAATCATCAAAGAATCATTCATTTTTGTAATGTAAAGTAGGTTGGCCCCTCGAAGAGGCTGAATTCTAAGGCGTTGATCTATCCTTTCTATCTTTTTGTGAGTTGGTTTCATAACCTTTCGTATCAGAGCTTTGGATCCTAGGGTTTTGTTGCTCGAAATAGGTCATCGTGGAATTTTTGATATAACTTTTTTCTGTGACATTTTATAAGTGAAAAATAGAACTCGTTTGAGACAAAATCGCACTCAACCTTGGATCTGAATTTCAGAGCTTTTCGCGCTATATTTGCGGAGATATGATTTCAGGAAGTTGGTCTTTTTGCAGTCTCCTGAATTACATTCCAAACAAGTGACCTGGGAAAATCATCATAACTTTCTCTCTAAGCATCAGATTGAAATTTCATAAGAAGCTACAAAAAGAGGATGGACCATAGCTTCTTGTATATATTTTCCAGAGCAAAAGGTCAAAACAGGGACACGTGGCACCTCATAAAAGTTCACTCTACTGAACTAGTCTATAATCAGGTCACTGTGGGATATTTGCCATAACTCTTCCTTGGAGAAACCAATTGGATTGGATTGGTGGCATTGGAAAGATGACAAAGAGGGCTACTACAAGCTGCAATTTTAGAATTAGATGATCTGAAATTATAGAGATACATCAGTGGCAATATCGAGCTCTTACAAAGTGAAAAAAGTGTGTAGATTTTTTTAAATTTTTGCTTAATCTTGGTTTGAAAAATTATTTTGAAGGAATTCAAAGGGCATAGTAGAGCATTAGTATCGGTAACTGATGCCCTGAGGAAAGAAAATGCAAACACCTAGTAAGCAACCTAGAAGATCTAGCACGACTCATGAAGAAGAGGAAGAAATGCTACACGATATATCAAAATTACAAGACCAAGTGCAACAAATTTGAATCTCACAAAAGCTAATATAAGCCAAGATAGATGGCATGGAATGAATGATAAAGGGCATGGAGGCTAAGATGAATGGAGTGGAAGCTAAGATTAATGATTTGAAGATAGATTTGAAGACAGATTTGACAAATTTTCTACAAGAAATACTTACTAATGGTGAAAGGGTAGTAAAGGAAACTCATGATGCGAACAAAATAAATGTTAATCATGATTTCATAGAGTCTAATGTTGGATCGAAGACCCACTATATTCCAAAAATCGATATGATGAAGTTTGATGGCAACGATCCCGCAACATGGATATTACAGATGGAGCAATTTTTCGATCTCAATAAAGTGCAAAACACACAAAAGATACATATTGAAACTTTATATTTGGAACCAAATCAATTTGTATGGTATCAATGGATTTTCTCTCGTAAATAAATTATCACTTGGGCAATTTTTATGGAAGAATTGACAACACATTACGAGGATACAAAAAGCAACACTTTTTTTAGCCAATTGATAAGTCTCAAACAAAAGGGTTCAATGATGGAGCACATTGAGGAGTTCCAAAAATTGAACATAAGGGTAAAAGAATATTTCAAAGGAGCATAGGATTGATGTGTTCATAGGCACTTTAAAGGATAATATCCAACATCATGTTCACCTTTGGGAACCTGATTCATTAGAGAAGGCATTCAGGTTAGCAAGAAAAATTGAAAGAAAAATTATGGAAACCAGGAAGCATAGGACTCACAACTATAAAGATGGAAGTGTTCTTGCCCCTAGTCTTCCACAACCTATAAGGTTGAAAACCTAAGAATTGGAAGAAAAGAGAGAAAAATGGATTTGTTACAGTTGTGATAGAAAATACACTATGGGTCATAAGTGTGCTGAGAAGAAATTATTCTACATAGATTGTGAAGAGGAAGAAGGTAAGGAGCAATAAGGGTCAAAAGAAGAGGATATACTCTAGGAAAAAGGCCTAGATAAATAAGAAATAAATCCAACCATATTGTGTAATGCATTGTCTGGAAGTACCACTCCTCAAACCATCAAGATAGAAGGACAAATCAAGAAGAAAAAGGTAATAGTGTTGATTGATTCAGGAAGTACCCACAATTTTATTCGTTGCAAGGTAGCAGAAGAATTGAGTTGCATCCTATATCCAGCACGAGAGTGTTAAGTGATGGTTTCAAATGGAGGAAAAATAAATTGCTCTAGAAAGTGGCATAATATCAAGCTATCCATGGGATAATATGTATTGACTAGCCCAATGCTTTCCATTCCAATGGGAGGTGCTGATGTTGTACTAGGAGTCCAATGGCTACAATCCTTGGGTACAATAGATTTTAGTTTTCAAGAACTTTTCATGAATTTTTTTGCAGAAGGAAAGGAAGTTGAATTAGGGCTATTGCAGGGAAACCGATAAAGATAATAAGCTCTAACGGTATGACAAAGATTCTAAAAAAGGAACAAAGAGGTGTAACGGCACAATTATGTTCGCTAGATGTCCCCACATCGAAATCATGTATTTCTCCAGATCTCCAAAAAGTGTTGGACAATCATTCCAAGGTATTTGAGACTCCAAAAGGTCTCCCACCTATTCATGATCATGATCATGCTATTGACCTAATTCCAGGAAGTGTTCCTCCAAACATAACGCTGTACAGATATCCCTACGCCCAAAAGAGTGAAATTGAACGTATGGATACATAAATGCTAAAGGGTGGTATAATTCAACATAATCAAAGTTATTCCTTTGCTCCAGTAGTGTTGGTGCACAAGAAGGATGGATCATGGTGCATGTGTTTAGATTATAGGAAGCTCAACAAGATCACTATTAAAGATAAGTTTCCCATTCCTTTCATTGATGAATTACTGGATGAATTGCATGGATAAATATACTTCACCAAGTTGGATCTTTGTTCAGGATATCATCAAATCATAATGAAGACTGAAGACATTCCAAAAATAGCATTTAGAACTCATGAGGGTCATTATGAATTTTTGGTCATGCCATTTTGCCTTACCAATGCGCCTTCTACATTTCAAGGTTTGATGAATTCAATTTTCAAACCCTTCCTTATAAAATTTGTGTTAGTATTTTTTGACGATATACTAATCTACAACAAGTCTTAGAAGGATCTTGTTGATGTTGACAGGGTGCTACAACTATTGGAAGGGAAGAAATTATATGAAAAAGGATCCAAATGTTTCTTTAGAGTACAAGAAGTGGAATATCTGGGTCATATTGTATCTAATGAAGGAGTTAAGTTAGACGCTAGCAAAATTAAAGCCATTAAGGAATGGAAAATCCCCACATGCATAAAGCATCTACAAGGATTTCTCGTGTTGACAAGGTATTATTGCAAGTTTGTTAACAATTATGGGAGAATAGAAGCACCTCTAACAACATTATTGAACAAAGATGCATTTTCATGGACTTCAGAGGCAACAAAGACCTTCTAACAGCTTAAAGAGGCAATGTGCCAAGCACCAGTTTTAGCTACACTGGACTTCACAAAAACCTTTATTGTGGAATGTGATGCTTCAGGAAATTGAATTGGTGTTGTTTTAATGCAAGATGAAAGACCCATTGCTTTTGAAAGACATCTAATAAACAGAAAGTTTTTACAAAAAGCTATTTATCATAAGGGAATTTTGGAAATACTACATGCACTTAAGAAATGGCGACCCTACCTAATGGGAAGACACTTCAAGGTAAAAATGGATCATGATAGCCTTAAATAATTTTTAGAACAAAGATTATCCTCTAAAGAGCAACAAAAGTGGGTCACAAAGATGTTGGGTTATGACTTTGAAATCATATAGAAAAAAGGGAAGCAAAATGTGGTGGCAG
Organism: Pinus taeda; assembly: GCA_000404065.3. Lineage (NCBI taxonomy): Eukaryota > Viridiplantae > Streptophyta > Pinopsida > Pinales > Pinaceae > Pinus > Pinus taeda. The sequence continues at coordinate 92,819 of APFE030080312.1, forward strand.
ATGCGCTCTCAAGAAAGGATGAGGATGTGGAAGCATTGTTCTGCACCATTTCTATTATCCAACCAGATTGGATAAATGAAGCAATGGAGGAATGGAAGAATGACAAAGAAGTGTGGGCACTTATTCGAAAGTTACAACAAGATTCCAGTACATCTGATACATTTAGCTGCCAAAATGATTCGTTATGGTAGAAATATCACTTATACCTCTGTAAGAATTCCCAACTCAAACAAAATATTATTATGGAATTTCACACTTCTCCCTTAGGAGGGCACTCGAGATTTTTAAAAACTTACCACATGGTTAAGAAGGAATTTTTTTGGGATGGCCTTAAATCAGATATTCAAAACTTTGTGGCGGAATGTTTGGTTTGCCAACAAAATAAAGTTGAAACAATTAAGACATCGGGTCTATTACAACCTTTATCCATTCCAAAGAAACGTTGGGAGGAGTTTTCAATGGATTTTATCACAGGTTTACCCAATTCTGAGGGAAAGAGTGTCATCATGGTGGTAATTGACAGACTTACGAAGTATGCACACTTTTGTGCATTATCACATCCATTTAAAGCCAGTACAGTTTCTACTGCATTTATGGAAACAATTCCAAAGCTACATGGAAACCCAAAGATTATTGTAAGTGATAGAGATCCCCTTTTCACTGGAAATTTTTGGACAAAATTATTTTCTTGTCTTGGTACTCAGTTAGCTCATAGCTCATCTTATCATCCTCAATCTGATGGGCAAACTGAGATAGTAAACAAATGTTTGGAAAGATATCTTCATTGCTTTGTATCTGATAAATAGACACAATGGGTCAAATGGTTTCCTCTGGCTGAATGGTGGTATAACACTTCCTTCCATACAACAACAAAAATGACCCCATTTATGGCACTTTATGGATATTAGCCACCATCCATCACATCATATTTAAGAGAAAATTCTAAGGTTCAAGCAATGGAACATCAAATCGAGCATCAACAACAAGTCCTCCAACTCTTAAAGAATAACTTCATGTTGGCGTAGAATAGAATGAAACAACAGGCAGATCAACATCACAATAAAAGAAGTTTTGATGTAGGTGATTGGGTATTCCTACGGCTACAACCATATAAAAAAATGTCTCTCAAGCAAGCTAAGAAGGATAATAAATTATCACCAATGTATTATGGTCCATACAGCGTGTTGCAAAAGATTGGTACTATGGCATAAAAATTGGAGCTTCCTTGATCCAGGTGCATGTTGGTGGCCACCCACCTATCCCATTTGCACCCCCAAAACTGTCTCTTTTAGTCTTTTCAGTTTCCTAAATTGTAGCACATTTACTATTTTTAGCAGTTTTTTCGGGTCCTGAACTTCCGGAGCCGTTTTGAGGCCCTAAACGACGTTTTTTGGGAAATTTGGGGGCAACATGGGTCCATGGACCCATGTTGCACTTCCCAAAGTGGTAGTTCTCGGATATATCTTTCTAACGAGCTATCATACGCATCAAACGGAGATCGTATGCCAAAGTTACGACCCCAAGAAATTGATGTACCAATTTACCCAAAACGGGGCCCACAATTTGGCGTTTCATCTTCTAGGGTTAGGTTTTGGAATGTGAAGGGTTATCCATTGTTTCTCAACAATAAAAAAGCCTTCGAGCCTCATTGTAACATAGTTCGGAACAATTCAAAGGCATGTAGCCACACATCTCTTCTCAGAGATAAGCTGCCACCGCCCTAGCAGGTTTATTTCCATTTCTGGTTGTAAGCATATTTCAGTATTTTCCATTAATGGAATGAAATATTATTTCTGATCCCTCTTTGTGTATATGGTTATCTCTGTAATTTGTTGCGTTCCAATTTAAATCCGGATCAGTGGTATCAGAGCGGTCTGCTTTTTCTCTATTTTTCTTTGCATGTCCCCAACGAGGTTGGGATATAAGGAGTTAGGGCTTGAACTGGTCGAACCTTTGGAAGACCAACCTTGCAAATCCCGGCAGCCTCCCATGGCAGATGAGAAGAAAGACGCGGTAGGAGATCCTATCAAAATCTTGCTTGAAGAAGCGCTCGAACCGCAAAGGAACGCGATGATGGATAGCTTTGCGCAGATCCTTCAGCGGCTACCCAGAGGTGACGAATCAGCTTCCAGAAGCTACTCTGGAAACGCCACACCCTTTAAGGTACAAGTTAATTTTGAAATCCCCATATTCGAGGGTCAAATAGGCATAGATGCCGTATAAATGGTTAAATCTACTAGAGGGTTATTTTTATGTTCATGAATTTTCAAGTCAAGAAAATATTGTTTTTGCTCTTCTTAAAGCACCCCCCCATGTCAAGGACTGGTGGGAAACCTACTGCGAGCAGAAGGATGAAAGCACAGGCTCACTATTTTCAGCTGCACCCACTTGGGATTCATTCCGGAATGCCATCAAGGACCAGTACTACCCTGTCAAAAGCTATGAGGAAAAATACATCAAACGGACCACGTTGCAGCAGGGACAGGACCAAGATGTGTCTGAGTTCACAAACATTTTTCACACCCTTTGCACACAGTTGGGTATCAAAGATTCTGAGCTACATCTGGTACTCAAATACCACGACTGCCTACACAGATACATCTAGGAAGAGATGGAGTTCTTGAACATCTCCACGCTCGGCACGACATACCAATACGCTGTAAAAATCAAGCAAAAGTTCAAACAGAAGAAGCGAGACTTTGGAACTGTAAATATGAAGCCCAAAGGACAAAGCCAAGGTTGGGTGACCCAAGACAACCCGTTGAAATAAAAGAACAACACCACGAAGCCGAAGAAGGACACAGGAAAGTGGTGTGTCTTCCACAAGAGTCCCACTCATCACACAAGTGAGTGTTGGACCAAGCAGTCACTGGTGGCCAAGCTGAAGGCATCCGAATCAGATACATGTTCTGACCCAGAGCCAAAAATTGACAACAGGAATGGCAAAGGGAAGCAAATCATTGATGCAGATCGTAGCGTCACTGTTGCCATTACCAAGATCTAGAAGAATGAGCCTAAAGATCCAGAGGAGGGGGAGCATCTTTTCCACTCACAGATGTGGGTGAAGGGTTCGCCGCTACAATTCATTGTCGAAAGTGGCAGCCAAAAGAACCTTATTCCAGCAGAGGTCGTGAAGCGGTTGGGCCTACCGACTACACCACACCCACATCCATACAGTATCGGGTGGCTTCATGAAGGACGAGATCTCAAAGTTCGCCAGCAATGCCGCCTTCCGTACAACATCAAGCCTTTCACAGATGAGGTATTGTGTGATGTTACACCTCTGGATGTTTGTGATGTACTATTAGGCCAGCCATACTTGTGGAAGCGACATGCTGTGTATGAGTCAAGGCCTCGTGCTGTCATTAGTTCTTTCAGTAATTCATTATACAAGATACTAGAGGTAGTCCCACCTACCACCATCTCTTTGATCACTAGTAAGAAAGGCAGGAAGCTCATATCATAGACTAGGAAATTTATTATCTGTCTGGTTCGTTCCTTATTATCTGTCTGGTTCGTTCCCAAAGTAAGGGGAAGATCGTTGCTACATCCACGACCCCCACACATGGTTCCTCTACGCGGCAGCAGCAGTAAAGGGATACGGTCATGACAGAACATAGGAACAACTTCTCCTCACCAATAGGGGTACCACAAAAGTTTCAGGTGGGCAACAAAGTCTGGTTGCATCGACAGAAAGAACGCCTTACCAGAACCCATCAGAAGCTCATACCACTCCAACAAGGTACTTACAATAGTACTAAGGCTATGGGGAATAATGCTTTGGAGCACATCATTCCTCCATTCCTTTGCCTGCACCAAGGGTTCAATGTGGACCACCATTGACCATGCTTCCCACCATTTCTGGACACATCAGAGATTGCAGGACAAGTTTAGCAGATGGATGAACTCAATGCAATGGGGACCATTGCATCCTAAGGGGGGAGGAATGATCCAGGTGGATGTTGGTGGCCACCCACCTATCCCATTTGGACCCCCACAATTATCTCTTTCAGTCTTTTCAGTTTCCTAAATTGTAGCATAGTTTACTATTTTTAGTAGTTTTTTGGGTCCTAAACTTCCGGAGCTGTTTTGAGGCCCTAAACGACGTTTTTTGGGAAATCTGGGGGAAATATCTGTCCATGGACTAACGTTTCCCTTCCCAAAGTCTTAGTTCTCGAACAGATCTTTCTAACGAGCTATCATACGCGTCAAACGGAGATCGTATGCCAAAGTTACGACCCCGGGAAATTGATGTACCAATTTACCCAAAACGGGGCCCACAATTTGGCGTTTCATCTTCTAGGGTTAGGTTATGGAATGTGAAGGGTTTTCCATTGTTTCTCAACAATAAATAGGACTTCGAGCCTCATTGTAACACAGTTCAGAACAGTTCAAAGGCATGTAGCCACACATCTCTTCTTAGAGATAAGTTGCCATCACCCTAGCTGGTTTATTTCCATTTCTGGTTGTAAGCATATTTCAGTATTTTCCATTAATGAAATGAAGTATTATTTCCACTACATGTTTGTGTATATGGTTATCTCTGTAATTTGTTGCATTCCTGTTTAAATATGGATCATTCGTATGGCTTATCGAGTGCACCGAATTTTCCATGTTTCATGTTTAAAGAAGGTTATAGGCGACAAGCTCCCAGTTCAAACAATATTGCCAGAACTAGACGAGGAAGGAAAAATTATATTGGAACTAGAAGTAGTCACAGAAATAAGAACTTGATGGCTACGAAATCGATCAATTTCAGAGTATCTCATCAAGTAGATGAACTTATCTACTGAAGATTCCACATGGAAGGATGAGAATTTTATACAGAAGCATCCAGAACCACTCAAGTGTTGAGGACAACACTTTTTTGAAGGAGAGGGTCATGTTAGGTCCCTATAATATGAGTGATTACCCCATTACTATTGTAGTTGTATCCCTTATTAATATTGTTGTGCCCCTATTGTCCCCATATTGTTATTACTATGCCTGATAGGATCCCTCTATTGTTATTTTTGTGCCTTTATACTATTATTGTTAGGTTTTCTAGGTCATATTGTGACTCCTTAGACTCCTATATATTGAAAGGAGGTTTTTTCATTTGAATCATCAAAGAATCATTCATTTATGTAATGTAGAGGAGGTTTCCCCCTCGAAGAGGCTGAATTATAAGGTGTTGACATATCTTTCCTATCTTTTTGTGAGCTGGTTTCATAACATTAAGATGTAAAATAAGGTTATAACAAATAGATATTATAAATTATGATTAACTCTCCTAGAGTATACTTTTGTCTTAGGATCTATAAGATGTTGAATTTGTGTTGCCTATTTTCCAGTTCCAACCATAGAACAATTAGGTTCTATTCCACCTATATTCCTATGATTAATTGAATTTTCTTCTATTTGTTTGTTATGTTATATTGTTCTTCGAAATATTTAAATTGATATTGATAAACTTTATCAATTAAATTAATTTTGATTTGCTACATATAATTCTTAATTCCCTTTTTCTTGATCTAGTCATACTAATAATGGGGTCCCAACCTTCCTAACATCGACTCAATTACATGATCTAGTTATCCTAATTTGAAATCTCCATCATTGGCACATATGTAATCTTTGGATTAGCTAGGCAAATGAATCTCTCTTTGCTATATGTTCGGTTGGGATAACAAGGGTGAAATCATTGAATGCATATCCATAAACATATTTTAAGGCTTTTCTAGCTTTGTGTAAAATTAGTTGATGGGCCTTTTGGTAGGTCGATTGCTCTATGCCTAGTACTAAATAATCATTGAAGGAACCTATTGGCATAGAACTTATCCCATAAGTGTTCCTTATTGTATTTTTAAATCCAAGTGTATAGTTTAGGGTGGTTATATGGCCATCAATTATCTCTCATGTTGTCTCCACTCACTAGCCAACAAGCTAGTAACCCTGTACTTCCCCATATATGGTTTCCATTGGTATGAAAACTAATGATAGAGGAAGCCTAATGGTTTTAAACCCTATTCTATGGTATTGTGGACTCATGTATTGTATGTTTAAAGATAATGATTTTTGTATATGGCCTTTATCATCAAATTATACTCATTGAAGTATCTTATCGACCATCTTCCATAATCATTATGAAACTATGACATATTTCAATCAACTTGAGGCATTCAGCTATAATTAGTGAAGTATTAAAATAATAGCATGTTTGTGGTGTTCGATGTCAAATCTCATGATATTCAAACTTTTGTTTTACCATGAGTCTTTAAGAAGTGGTTGTTAGAAAATAGAGAGAGATCAAAAAGCAATTAGACACAACATAAAACACACTATGATATCTCTATTGATCACAATATATACACATATATAGGGCATAAAACACTAAATTTGACACATTTAGATCACGACTACAACTCATACATAGGAAATAACAACTTATAGATTGATTCTTCAGAACTCAAAAAGACAACTCACAACAACACATTGAAGAATTACTTCTAATACCCTCCCTTAATGCTTACATGAAAACATTGAAAACATATATTACAACAAGAGGTTAAATCTTGTCTGACGAGTCTTCATCAACACTTACATCCACTATGGAATCTCACAAATGTTGCTCTTTCCCCACCACACATCTAAGCTATTATTTGACCTCCATTTAAAATGTCACTACCTCTAACCATCGCTGATGAAATTTGCAAGATCAACAATATTGACACCTCCGCTCATCGGGGATTTGTGATAAGAGTCGTCAAGTAATGAACCATCCTATGGACCAACCACCATCTATCAAATATTTCACTTTTAGATATGTGTTAGTTGCTAGGATCGAGGTTTGGATATTGAATGTGTTCAAAACTTGATCAAACAACTTGACCTCACTAACACAATATTTGATGTTTCACACAACAAGGCTTCTAGTTTAAGAACCACCAACCCTTTTTATAACCAGAAGTAAAAGAAACAGAAAAGTACTTGACAAAGATATCTCACAACTATAAAATCGATAATCATCTAACCATCAATTGTCATCTAGGCATAGATTACTCAATACGTCCTTGCTTAGAACAAGTCAAAAGTTGTTTATTTCGTTCCATTTTTATCTTGGAGTTCTCTCATCCTCACATAGAATATTTTAGAGTGGTCAATTCCAACAAAATTAAACTCACATATTGAGTTGACTAGACTCAATATGTTTAAAATGTAAACTCCATAATTCAGTATGAGAACAAGATTGCAAAAAAAACATATGATGTAGATATCTCTTCCCTAGACAAGTGAAAAATTGAGATATCCCTCCAATTTCAACACTTTTGACATATATCACTAGCCACTCGAAACTCCACCACACCTAATCCTAGATGGAAATCTCAAATCTAGATCCATGAAGCGACATGTATAGTTCAATTGCATGATTTTAGATATTTATAGTATGAGAGTGCACACAATTATAACGATACCATCTAGGCATGAATTGAACTCCTTTGCAAGTTCTAGGAAGATAAGGACAAACAAAACTTTATGGATAGAAATATGACAGAAGGATATTATGATTCTTGAATAAGTTGAAAACAACAAATAGATTTACACATATAGGAGTACCAATAATTCCACACACTAAAAATAAACTCTCACGCATCTATAGTAATATGTACAAAAAGAATAACACATAGCATCCCTCACATATTCCTGGCCCTCCCTTGAGGGAGCCAAGCCAGTACATCTCTGATACCATGTTACAAAATACAGAGAGAAAAGAGCAATGACAAACAACAAAAAACATACACTAACATATCTTTATTGATCACAACAGTTACACATATATAGGACATAAAATCTGACTTGGACACATTTAGATCATGACTATAACTCATATATAGGGAAAAACAACTTCCATATTGATGCTTGTGAAGTCAAAATGAAAACTCAGTTTAACACATGGAAACACTACTTCCAATACCCTCCCTTAATGCTTACATGGAAAAAATTTGAAACACGTATCACAACTACAAGGATAATCTTTGTTTGGCTTATATTCATTAGAACTTACATCCACTCTGGAATCTCGTAAACACCACTTTTTCACCACCACGTCTTCGAGCTATGAATTGGTATCCATTTGAAACATAACCGGCTCTAACCATCATTTATGAACTTTGAAAGATCAACAATATTGACACCTCAACTCGTGAGGACTTTCACGATAAGAGTCGTCAAGTAATGAATGATCCTATGGACCAATGAACATCTATCAAATATTTCACTTCTGGCTATCCATGAGTTGCTACGATGGAGTCCTGGATACTAAATGCGTTGAAACGTTGGTCAAACAATTTGACCTTAGAACACATGAATTAATGTTTCAAACATCGAGCCTTCCAGTTTAAGAACCACCAACCCTTTTTATAACCATAATTGAAAGAAATAGAAAAATTCTTTACAAATATATCTCACAACTACAAACTTAATAATCATCAAAATATCAGTTGTCATCTAGGGACAAGTTACCAATTGCTCCTTAGCACAGGTCAAAAGTTCTTCATCTAGTTTAATCTTTATCTTGGAGTTTTCTCATCTTCACAAAGAAATTTTTAAAGTGGTCAATTCAAACAAACTTAAACCCACATATTTAGTTGAGTAGAATCGATATGTTTAAAATGTAAACTCCAAAATATGAGATTGGAACAAGATTGAAACAAAAACATCTCATGCAGAGATCTCTTCCCTGCATAAGCAAAAGATTGAGAACTCTCTCTAATTTTAACGCTTTTGACATATATTACTAGCCACTTGAAACTACTATGCACTAGATCATAGATCCAGATCTCAAATTCAGATCCATGCAACAACATGTATAGTTCATGGGAATGATTTTGCAGATTTATAGTATGACAGTGCAGAGAATTTTGACAAAACCATTCACGCATGCATTTAACACCTTTGCAGTTTATGGGAAGAAAAGGAAAAATAAACTTTTATGGATATAAAGATGACAGAATGATCTTATGATGCTTGAAGAAGCTAAAACAAAAAAATAAATCTACACACACAGGATCACAAACAATTTCACATAAAAAAATAAACTCTCACACATGTATACTAATATGTACATAAATAATAACACTTAGGATCCCACACAAATTCCCAGCCGTCCCTTAAGGGAGTCAAGCTAGTACTAGATCTGATACCATGTTAGAAAATAGAGAGAGATCAAAGAGTGATTACAGACAACACATAATGCACACTATGATATCTTTATTTATCACAACAATTACACATATATGGGACATTAAACACTTAATTCGACATATTTAGATCATGACCACAACTCATACATAGGAAACAACAACTTCTAGACCGACGGTTGGGAACTCATAATGACAACTCACAACAACACATGGAAGCATTAATTCCAATAGCGGTTCCACGACATGATCCTGAATGTGTCGACCTATATACCCTTTTAATTAACGTCATGGTTAAACACAAATGTTGAATACATATTATTCAAGAATTCCTACATATGGGACCTAAGATTCTTCTCAATCACACCAAATACATAAAAACCATAAAGCACATTTTGTCTAATGCCCTATTCTCTCAAAAAACATTACATTACAATAGTTTGGGCCAAGATTGTGATAATAACTAGCACAACCACTTTAAAAAATATTAATGTGGTGTATATAGCCCAAGGCTTTATTTGTATCTAACATTGATAAATATGTAACAATAGAAATAATAATACAAAAAAAACACTATTGCATAAAAAAGTTATTATTATCATGATAATTAATAGGAAATATTTCTATATAAAAATTATTATTTAATTTTAAATTATGTAATATAAATATGAACCCTAGGAATATGAACTCGTTGATCGTCCAAAATAACCTTATTAACATGTAAGGGATACCATCTAGTCATGACCTTAAATTAACTCCTTTTCTTTTTGGAATGGTGGTTCTGACTGGTTCAATTGGGTCAAATTATCCTCTCTCTTTCTATCTTGTCTTATAGTATGTCTATTAGTTTCCAATAGGAAAGAAAAATTATATCTTCCGTCTTGCAAAGTTAATACAAGAAAGTGATCCCTAAGCTAAATTAATGGCACAGCCAGACCACTCTAAATTTTTCCACTTGTTTAAGAGGACATATAGAATGTAATATTTAAATCTAAATGAAAATATACCCTAACTAATAGGAAATAATTCCTAAATTAATCTTGATTGAAAGAGGGATTAGTCCCTCTCCCAATCAAGAGCAAGATAAAAATTGGATTTGGACTAGCTTTGAATTTGGAACAAAAGTGAAGTCAATAAGCCAAGCAAATATTTCCAAGACTTATTACTAGTTAAAGAAAGTATATGTATGAAGCTATATGATGAATAGTCATGAGATCTCTAGTGCACATACATCTAAAAGCACATAAAATGAATTCAAACTAAAACATATATGACTGCATTAAGGAAATAGTTCTCATAAAATAGTGATTGTTAAAACCAAGGTAATATTGACATAAATTTGCTAAATAGTTAACAAGTGTGTCTTGTTTATGTATTTGAATTCATAATTTAACTTGATGGTAGTTAGATCCATCATTAAAACATAACTTTCAAATGATTAAAAAAATCATGTATTAAATGGATTTATAAGAGTGTAAAACTTCAAAATCTACATACTTATCTAGATCGAGAATTGTATCACATTTTATTAAATGCAGACCACCAATCAATCTCAATCTCCGACAATAATCTACAAGAATTAGATATCTATTGATAACCTTTGAGTGCATGAAAATCTTAGAAAATTTCGTGATACCATGACATTTTCAAAGACAAAATACATCTCTTTTTATCTCCACAACTCTGGTGCGAACAAGATATTTCTCTACAAAAATATTTCTCTCTATAAGAGTGCAAAATTATCTCTCTTGTTAGATAATTTCCTCTGCAAGTTTCAGATCGAGAACCCCCTACCAATTCTTACAAAAGCCATATTTATAATTGCAAATGAAAAATACAGTGAGAGCTATTGGAGAATAAGTTAGCTCCAACAAATTTTAAGCGACCAAATTCTTCTTTCTATCTTGTTCGTGCAATTTCATTATTCCAATTCTTCTCTTCCTTACCTCCCCAACTTCTCTGGTACCAAAAACCAACCAAAATTCAGTAATTAAAACAAATTGGATGCATAAAACAAAAATAAATCTACTTCTCAACAAATTCTTAAATAAGAATTAAAGTCTAAAGAAATTCTCATTCTAAGATTTCTTCCAATGGATCATATCAGCCTTTGAGTATTACTGGGAATGAATTATTTGCAACAATTTTCTCCAGTCAATAAAATTTGCTCAAATTGAAACAAGAAAAGCTATTTTTCTGTAGCCAATTCGTCACTTTTTATTTTTCTGAATTTATGGGTCATTAAATGTTTGAATTTACTAAAATTGATCTTCTGAGATTATTTGCATTCGTCTTAGCTTTCTGACTACCTATTGGAAGCCTCATTTGGTTGACTAAATCATGACATACGTCTCTTCGAAGTTGAATGTTCAAAAATATCAAAATTTTTAAAAATCCATGCCTCTAGAAAAATCCAAAAAATTTAATTAAAAATATAATCTTAGATTAAATTAAAATTTATAATTACTGTTAATTAAATGACAATTATCAAAGTCAATTAAATATATACAATTAATTAGACTAAAAATTAAAAATTTAATTAAAGTATATATTTAAATTATATTATAAAATTCAATTTAATTAACTAATAAGATAAAAAATTTAATAACATTAAAATTATATTAAACTATCCACCTCACAAGCCATTTTAGTGGCTTCCATACAACATTTGAATGGCCAATCAATAAATTTAGGACTTTTGAATAACGGTGTCAAAGTAAGAGAGGTGTAGTATTATGAACACATTAGAGGTGACACATTATTGTATGCCTTTTTATAAAGGCTCTAAGAACCACATCATTTTGATGTTCCGAGAAACATATGTGATAAGGAAGATATATGGTATTCAGAGTATTATTATATCAGAGGTGTTGAGCCATCAAAAGTTATTTTAAAAGAGTCATGATATTACATAGGTTTTGAGGCCCGATTAATATTCATATGGGTCATCCTCATAATATAACCAATGTTTAATACAAGTCCATTGAAGGTATGAAGGAATGCCAAGAGGGCATCAGAGATTTTATATATCAAAGGCTCTTTTAAACAAGTTTTGATGCCAAAAGTTCTCAAGTTCTGATATGGGACTTTGGGGAAGGTAATATAAATCACACATTTAACAAGCCATGAGAGGCATGCCATCGAAGGTTCAATTAAAATGAAGTTACGAAGTGTTCAAGCTCTGTGGTGAAGATATGGTGCGAAGAAGGAAAGGAGGGCCAGGTGTAGTGGGAGCCTCGTTCCTACGTATAAACTACTACTAGTCCTTACCTAAAAATTAAAAAAAAAAAAGACTATCACCACCTGTAATTTCGGGATTTCAGATTTGGTAATTTCTTTTAAATTGGGATTTGACATAGACCTTTGAGATCTAAAAAAACATAATTTTAATTGTTCTGTAATTTGGCTGTGACGATTTTGTAGGACTATTAGCAAAAAATGACTTAATCAATAAAAATGAAATAAAAATCAATATTTACAACTAATAAGTAATTAATTTACAAAAATTAAAACAATGTACAATTTGTACATTTTTTAGCCCTCACAGTCAAAATTATCAAACTTTGGATAAGAACCATTTGCAGACGATGCATCAAAATGAGATGAATGGAGGACCAATAAAAATCTAGTGAAAAACTGAATGCATGAAACAATCAGAAGAAGAATCCGAAGAAATTAAAAAACTTGCAAAATTGTCGAACTTTTAAACAAAAGAAAATATTAAAAGGCGATTTGGCCAAAATGTATCAAAAAGGGTCCCCATTATTATTATGAAATAATAAGTTAAAAAGGGGGTGTGTTAGAATAATGGCGACACACAGGGAAGAACCAATTATCTTTTCTTAAAAGATAATGAACTTCAGCTTTACCCCGAGTTTAAAAATGACGAATTTTTTTAAACCTTCAAACAGTAAATCATTTCACATGGGTCCTATGCTTATAAATCAAGAAATATTAGCTCGAAGAGATAAGTACTCAAAGTAGAGTGAATAAAAATCATGAATCTAATTTTTTGGAAATATATAATATTCGAGATTATCTCATATGTGAAATAGAAGGTATAAATAGGTTTTTTTTGATAAATCTTATATCCATCAATATGAATGGTCTCTAACATTTCTTTGTTCCCAGCAAGACTAAATAGTACCCTGACGAAGTTGTCTTTTATGTCATACAAGCATAGCCCTGTTTCTATTGAGCGTCCATAGCTTGATGGGTTTACCTGTATTTCCCATACTTCCCCTTTTCATCACCCTTTTGATAAGAACATTTGGGAGCTACATATATGATGTACTTGAGTGAAAGAGGTGGGATGCTAAAAGAGACTTGAGCAAATGGATATAATACATCTATAATGTTGACTCCATATCTTTCCCTTTGATTATAAACTAGACGGTTTTTATATGAAGAGGACGGATGAGAGGGATTCATTGACTTAAAATCACGTTTTTTATTTCCTTGAAAAGGTCAACTATATTAATTAGAAATTATGCATGTTCCTCCATGGATAATATATAAAGCAAGAGGGCTTTAGGATTCCATAAAGATATACCTTTAATGTTAAATGAAGATCATAAAATAGATAGAGTAAAAAATTCCCATATATGCCAACCAATATTGGATGAGAATAATTTATTCTACATAAATCTTGGCGGAGTTACCAAGACCAAACCATAACGAATAGAAAAAGGAAAACGAAATCCAAATTTAAGTGAAATAAAACAACAAACTCTAAAATGACAAATCAGAGAGGAAAAAACAAAAAGGAAGGCCCAAATTAAAAGGCAATCCCAATATAAACTAAATGATGTCTCAACAAAAGAGTAAAATAAGACGAGCATGCATGTTCATCTTATGTTGATGTTTTTAGTAAACTTTATCTTGCAGAGTTATAATAATGTAGTCTCTCAAACCATAAAGTGAATAGCAATCATGAGAGATAATAAAGCCAAATAAGAAGTTTTTATCTTTTGCAGATTTAGTTTTCAAATCTTTAATGAGGTATTAAACAATTTCTAATAAACGTAAGTGCTTCTGAAACAAACGAAAAGTTTAGGAACTCCCCAATTTATATTATTTGATAAACATGATCTATCTTCCAAAACTCATGGTAAAAAACAAAAAAAATAAGCTCTAAATTTGAGCTGGTGGAGGTGTGAAAATAACTCATGGAAACTTGCAAAGTAGAGTTTTATATCAACAAAAACTAAATAAAAAACGAAACAAAAATGAAGAAAATAAAAAGGACAAAAATTGGCATATTATACTTACAATGGCGAATTTCGTTTAATTTTACCTAAGAAATATCATTTTCTCTAATAGAGGACAACCTCTGTGCTTGATAAAAATTGATAGCATGAAGAGGTGGATTTCAATGCAATTTTCATTGGCCCAAAATCATAACTTATTAAATCTAAACTAAAGAAACCAACAAACTAGAAGGAAGAATGATCATGTTCAAGGAACATGAAGTAAACCAAATCCATAGAAAATGAGAATGATGATATGTTTTTTTGGCAATGATCATTCTCTTCTCATCACTTATGATTTTATATCAACCGTGAAATATTGATACAATCCAAAGAAATTGATTCAAAGTAAGAAACAATGTAACAATTGTGTGTATGGAGAGGACTTAAAACTTTACATGATAAAGATAAAGCAACATATCAAAAATAAGAAAATTAGAAGAGAATACAAGAATAGGTTTCTCATGATCTATTACCTTTACATGTTCCAAATTTCATTAGCAATTGTTGCATTACCATCGTGGCTACTCAAGAATGCTATTGAGAAGTAAAAGAGGATGCACACTATAAAGGATCAAGATGATTAAATGAGGATCCAATAGTAAGATAAAGGATGAAAATGTAAGCAAGTCACATGTGATGCACTTCCCATTAGCTTGGAAATTCTTATGAAGAGAGAAAGAGGTCCAACTAGACATGTGAAAATATATGTCCCATGGGAGCACAATGATAACATACATGCAGTCATATCATGAAGTATAGATATCCCAAAAGTCTCAAAGCCAGATTTAGAAATGAATGATTGGTGTTTGATGAAATTGCAATGAAAAATGTATCAATGTTCTCGAATACCTGAGTAACATGAAACTTGACTTGAAGATATAAAGAAAATCACGAAGGACTCCATGTGAACGTACTGATGGATTAGATTGTAAAATAATGGGTGAATTGGAAAAGGTAAATAAGATTACATTAGTTTTATATCTCAATAAGAGAATCAGTATAAAGAGAAATAGAAATATTGGAAGAGAAATCTAGTATTGTATGTAAAATGAACTTCCAAGAAAAGGAGTCTAAGCTCAATAAATATAAGTTAGGAGGATGTATCAAAAATTTCAGAAACCATTTCATAAGTCAAATTAGTATCTGAATATCCGAGATCATGACACCTAAGAGAAGGCGATGACGTATGTGTATTGGGCATGACAATCAAGGAAAAGGCCATGTGGATCTCGAGCTAGAAATATTGGAATATATTTTTAAAATAATTCAGATAAAATAATTTTCCAAGGTTCTGAGGTATTCAATTCTTGGATAATAAATTTTGGAGCGCATTCTAAAATAGTTCTAATATAATATGGACCAAAGAGTTCGATGAGCCTAAATTCTAAAGCATCGAAGGAAATAGTCTCGAAAGAATTATTTTTAAAAATAAGATGAGAAGCACAGATCCTAGATTATGATATTTGTAAATAAGAGCCTATCAATAATCTCCAAAGAGGCACAGGTGCCTGAAGAAGTTGTAATATCAATGAGTGAACATCTCAACCTGAAATTGTAAGATTAAAAAAAGGAAGAGGTAGTATCGTGGAAAACACATTTGCTCTAGTATTTTTTCAATTTCCTTTGATTGTAGCAAATATGAACAAGAAATGGTCTAACATTCCATTTCATATGCACTAACGATTATTGGCTCATCTCGTGTAATTGTGGAGCAAGGAAATATGAACAAAAGAAACAACATAGAAAACAAAGATTCTCATGAAAAAATAAATAATTTCCTGAACATGGCATATTGAAATTTTGACGATCTTGCTTTATTCTAAGCCAATGAATTTATCTTCCAAAAATCAAAGCTCAAATTAAGCTAATGAAGACCACAAAATGAAGAAACATTAATAAGAAGTAAAGTGTGAAAAACTAAAATTAACAGCAGATGAATATGAACATGTCCATGCATACCTAGAACAGTGAAATTGTGAATTTACATCATAAGTCTTGAGATTCTCCCATGTATTGACTTCGATTTGAATAAGTTCACAATCATATTCTCATTTAGTCCAAATTGGCTAGTAAGTAATAAGCTATTGATTGTTATTCACTTCATATTGTACAAAAAGAGTCGTGGAATAATAAGAGTGGCGAGTGAGATCACTTAGTCATGCTTGAGAAATTATTATTTCAAAGTGCCTAGTGGTAACGAAGCAAAACAAACAAGTCCACTATAAGCATGAAAATGATCTCCAAAAATGAGATGGGAAATATGGCATAGACTTCCGATCCACTCATTATCTAAACTCAAGTGAATTCTAAGGTAAAGGTGTAGTTCTTCATTACCTATTTATTAGAAATTAACAATATTGCAAACATGAAAGAGAAATACAAGTAAACTAATTTTATTCCTAATCTAACTACATAAGGGAGAATATGACTAAGTATAGTCATATTTCCTATGTAACCAAGCAAACATTTGATTTTTGTACATATGAAAATGTCACAGTTCAACAACAGGAATAACGGGGTAGAAAAATTATTAAAAGAAAAGTTCAGCCTAGTATATCGATCTAACAAGTTTGTAAAAATAAACTTATTTAAAAACTTCTTACCTCGAAATTCTTCCAACCACATACCTATAGGATCATAAAAATCACAATGTATTTCAATGAATGATTGAAAGAAATTCACAAGAATAGGAAATAACAAGGCTCAATTAAATGATAAACATCTAAATGCTGAAGCCTGCTGAAAACCAACAACATTAGAAATCTTCTTCAGAAGTAGAACTTCCACATGTTTTTCAAATTAATCCAAAATGTTTGGAAGGGAATTAAATGGAAAGTTCAGAAGATTTATATAAAATTATATTGTTGGTCAAAGTGTACTGATGCTCTTTCAAGTGCCAAAAGTTCTGGAAAACAATGCATGTATTGACTAATCACGAACATAAAATTTCAAAATAAGAAGTAGTTCATGTTCATGCTTAAAGTTGTGTAATTTACTTTCATATAAGATTTACTATTTCACTTGATAGGCATTGTGAGTGATCATGTTCAAAGTGCTAGCATATTATTCTCAGAAATTGAAAGATAAATTTTGAAAGAAACATAAATTCAAATTGAGAAAAATGAAGAAATAGATTCAAATTTACATTAATGTTACAAATAATGATACAACATGACTTGGATTCATTTGTAAAAATTTGATTGTTGCAAGTGTCAACATAAATTATCAAGTTAAAATTATTGTTTGCATCTACTTGCAGAGATGAGAAAGTTTGAAGATTATGATTTAAAAAGGTTACCTCATCATCATGTGAATCATACATTGGAATAAAGTCACGAGTAATGAAATCACTATGATGATTTTGAGAATGGACCTAAATTATTTCTTGATTAGTATTCTTCTCATATTGCAAACTATATTTTCTTAAGGAATGAGATATATGGGATTCAGTCAAAATTAATTTTGAAGAAAGAGGGAAACAAGGCCCATAATTTTACGTTTTCAATTCTTCATCACAAATAATTTCATTACTGTTGCATTCCCTTGAATAAAACAAGTCATAAGGAGGCAAAAGATCACATGCAAGATACAGAGAATCTCCAGGATCATTGTAAATATTATGAATTAAATTTTCTCTATCAAAATGAGAATGAGATGACGATTCAACATTAAATGAATTAATAATAACTCTATTTTCTAAAACTAAATTAGTGTCGAGGGATTCCACTAATTTATTAACAATTAACTCATCATTAATGAAAATATCAAGAGAGAGACAAAAATAAGAGGTTGAAAATACATACCTAAAAGTTTCTCTCAGGACAAAAGATTGCCCATTTTCTATAATGGAAAATTTATATTATTTTTTATTTGAATCATTGCAAATATCGGATTGTTGATAAATATATTCATAAAAATCATATTTTTGTGCATTTGATTGATTTACAAATTTTTTCTAAGAGTTTCCATAACTTGGAATTTATTATCAACATAAGAGGATTGTAAATTAATTGTAGTAGCTTGGATATTGATATTATTTTATCGCTGATTTATTCGTTGTTGATTAAGGTGTGCATCTTGTTGAATTTCTCCCTCATCATATATAGCAACATTATTTGAAATTGAGAAACAACATTAATTTCTGATTGAGATTGACGAGGAGAATTTTCATTTTCAGTTTGTTAAGAATCAAAGTTGTCATTTTGAGCAATTGTATCATTATTAAGAATGGATATACTTTCTAGTTCGTTGATAGTTATTCCATAGGATAGAGACACTAAACGGTTGAACCATCCAAATAATGGGAAATTGAGAAGGCTAAAACGTTTGGACTGAAATTCATTAAATTAATTTAAATTTAATATAAAAAATATCCCAAAGCGCTCACCTTCCATCCTATTATATTCTTGTAAATTGATGCACACACCCTTTATAAATCATATTCCTAAAATGCATGAAGGAACATCTTAAAAACTTAATCCCAACTATGTAAGGAGGAACCTGGAAGAGGTAAGCAGTGCCTTTTAGATTTACCTTTCAAAGTAAGAGTGAAGATCCTACAAATAATATCTTAATCAATATTGAAATTATTGCAACTTAAAATAAATTGAAGGAGAGGATTAAAAGAAAATGTCTTACTATTATACTTTACCCTAGATAGGGTATGGATTTATTTTATCGGAGTAGAAGGTGGATGAGGTTCGAATAAAAGAACTCCCAGAAGGTATTTTATGTGTAGACATAGTAAAAAGGTAAAATATTAAGTAGAAAATATTTAAAGAAAACAATTTACTATAGCCTTCCTTCTAGTGCCAAAAATGTGGATGGTTAAAAATGACCTTATCAACATGTAAAGAAGACCACCAGGTAAGGACCTTAAATTAGCTCCCTTTCTGTTTGCAGTGGTGGTTCTGAATGGTTCAATTGGGTCCAGCTACCCTCTCTCTTTCTCTACTAGCTTATAATATGTTTATTACTTTCCAATAGGAAAGAAACATCAGATCTTCTGTCTTGCAGAGCTCATGGAGGAAAGTTATCCTTAAGTT
>APFE030080315.1:2689-31720 GCA_000404065.3 Pinus taeda
CAAAGCATTTTGTCTCTTAAATTCAGGTAAATGTCAAAGAATATGTTTCGAGCCTACACATGATTCTATCTATCATCCAGTTATGCAAGTGGCTCCATTGGAGGTATTCCTACACGTTGTATGTTGCACATATAGTGTTGACACCTCTTAAGTTTGTAGGAACCCCAAGTTGATATTTAAAGTTTGTCACCTTGGGAGTTGCAACATTCTTGTTGCAATACTGAGGTTCATCAGCTATTTGATCCTACTTTTCCTTCCTTGATCTTTTATTTTCTTCCTTTCCCTTTGCTTGGTTTTCCTTCCTTGCTCTAAAGCTAGAGGGCTCCAAGAAAACTCTAAGTGACCAAGAGTGAGAGAGAGAGAATAATGAGAGAGCTCCAAACTTGAACTGACAAAAGGTTTGAAAAAATACTGCCCACTCATCCTCATAAGCCCATTTATGAATGAGGCCTTTAATTTCTTCATTTTCCATTATTTTCGTTCAATTTCTCCTCACATGCAACCTATGAACTTTCATCTTACCTTTCTCATAATTTCCTTTATTTTCATAAATAAATGTGCTAAAAATGTCTTTTTCCCTTTTAATGCCTTTGTCTTAGCCCTTGCCAATTTCCTTAGCCAAAAACACACATCCATTTATGCCCACTACGATATCTTTGCCCAACATTCAACTTGAAATAAGTGTCCCTTAACCGTGGTCTTATTTTTCCTTTATTAAATTTTATTGCATGAACTTTTCACCAGGGTTGTTACAGTAGGGAACTTTTGTGTAGGGAAAACAATAGCCAACTTGCATAGGTACATGTATTGGTCCAAGATGCAAGAATAGGTAGCTAGGTTCACAAGAGGATACATGCATTATTGTACCAAGCTTAGTAATAGGAAACAATGTCTAGATCATCCCACTACTACATATAGTAATAAATTTCGATAAAATAGAGTGATAGTTTGGCTAAATTGGTTGTAGAATCGGAAATTATAAGAATTAATTCATTTATTTAATTAATTTTAAACCAGGCCCACGTTTGTCGGTATTGCAATGAGATATCTCCACATTGTCATAATTATGATGATATTCTCTGTATCGTAGTAAGGAAGACGATATTCGACGACTATCACATTATAAACAAAAATCCCCTTTTTGACCGATCATTTCTATTCATTTAGCTATTAATCAAATGGTCAGCCACTTTTGACTAGTCAATTTTGACTTTGTCAACTATTGTCAAAATTTTGATGGTATGTAAATTTATAAATATGTTTCTCTTAAGTGACGTTGCGACAATTTCACTATAACTACAATGGTTCTAAAAGGTTTTTTTTTTCCACTGGAAAAATCGTAATCTTTCATTTATATTGAAAAATTACATGTTGTAGATGCCTTCTGGCATATGCTATAAACCAATTTCAAAATTGGTACTCACAGAGTATGCAATGATCCATCACCACGCAGGGTGTACAGATTCAAGAGATAACATGTGACACAGAAAAATAAAGAATTATGTACAGGTGGGGAAAAGTTAGACTTTTCGCCCTTTTTTATTCTCAACTTTTTTCCAAACCCCCTGTGGTTCTATTGAAGTTATAAGTGCTAGTGATGTTTCAGCCACAGGATGTGGAATTTCCTTATCAGAATCTGACGATTCTGATGTGTGTTGACGTTTATTTCTGCCCATATCCATAGTATCTGTTGATATTACCCGTGCTGTATCTATATGTTCTTGTGGGTTTATGTCTTTCTCTGTTGGTTCTTTATTCATCTGATTAGTTTGGTTGAGGTCATCAAACTCCATATCCTATTCTTCCTCGTCATCTGAAACAAGTGGGGGAAATTGCCATCCCTTTGTTTGCTTTTCTACTTTCTTCTTTTTGCAGTTATCTTTTTTGGCTGCTGGACATTTGTTTTGTAGATGTCCTGTTTATCGGCATATTCGGCATCTGAAAGCAGTGTTTTCATAGTCTAGAATCTGTGTCCAACTCCTCTATTTATGCTTCAACTATATCTGATCTGGTAGGCCTTTGCTGAGATCAACTTCCACACATATTCGTGCAAAAGTATAAATTCGTTCCTCCACTCGCTGGGTGTCCATTTTGATGTAGCATCCAATAGTGTTTCCAATTCCATGGAGTACTTGATCATTCCATATATGTATTGGGACATTGTGTAGTGTCACCCAAACTGTCATCTTGGTAACTACCATGGTGTTTGCATCAAATTCTGGGAACCAAGGTGTGATGAAGAGTCTTGTGGATCCCCAGAACCAAGGTCCTTTCTGTATTACTATGTCTCTGTCGCTTGCTGATAGGAATTTTACTATGAAAAATCCTTTAGAACAGAGATGTATTTCGCATTTCATGGTCCAGTTCGTCAAGATCTAGTGAAATAGGTCTACCGGTTTGGGCCAAAAGCTATTAAATCTGCAAATTATTGCTTGACTTTCATATGTATTGCAGTGCATATCTATTTCTGGTGAATCTATGTTGTATTATGGAGTATGATTCAGTTGTTCCACAATGTAGGGTCTGGCCTCCATACCTGATTGATTTGGTGCGGCTTCTTCTGTGTTTTTCCCTTGTAGGATGTTTTTGTAGGATATGCTACCTGGTTTTTTCCCTGAACCAGTGCCACTTCCTTCAGCCCTATAAGGATTTTTGTCCTTGGCAGATGCGCCCCCTCTTATTCTAAGATTGAGAGTGATTGTTGACAGAGGTACAATTTGGTATTCCCAGAGGTATTTTGTACCTTGAAGTGCTCTGCCCCCATGTATCAGATTTTGTGATTTAATGGGGTATCCCAACTGTTGAGTTATAACTTCCTGCATTGGCTTAACAGTATCAGCTTCTTTTACCCGGATTAATTTCGATTTTCCTTCTGGGGGCTTTATGAATACTTGGAATCCTCTTGCCAGGGATCCAAATCTGTTATTCGGCAGATCTATAGCAGAGGTTTTGTTCCGGATCTTTTGCTTACCCTTAATCAGTGGTTTGGCTTCTGGATTTGACCAGGAATGGGGTCGATCTATCATGCGACAGTCTAGATCGGGGAGCCGAAGGCTCGATATGTGCATAGGCAGGATAAGTGTTGCCCAAGAGAGTCGATCTGCCACAGGATTGTCCAGATCTAACTATCCGGGGCTCGATCTATACATGGTGCCGCAGAGTGATGGGTATGGCGCCCAATCAAGGCTGAATAGCAGCTGAATGTCCAGATCGGCGTCATAGTAAAATAGATCATCGATCTGATATGCAAAGAACTGGAAAATCTCTTCATACCTTTGACAGGATCTGTGATTTACCATCCTAGGGTCTTCATTATTACTTGAGACAGTTCCTCCGTCGATCATGTTTTCGCCGGCAACTACGGTTTTGGGGCCGACTGTCCTAAGTCTGATCCATTTCATAAACTCTTCCCTCTCGCCTGTACCGATCAAGGGTTTACCGGTTTTCTTCGCCTCCTGAGGAATACCCTTTCGCGCCTCCGATTTCCTTATTCTCCCTGTCTGCTGTAGATGACGAATACTCCCTACTCGTTGTGCTCCGAATATGGCCCAAGCTGAACCAGAGGATTTTCCGTCGCAAGAGATAGCCATAGTTCGCAGAGCCGTCGTCTCTTCACACCCCCAATGGTTCTAAAAGGTTATAAGGTCTTTTTTTAGAAAAAGAAATATTTTTCCTTATTATATATATCAATTGCATTACAAAATATAATAGATCTAGTACACCACTCGTTTTATAACATAATCATCTCATAACGTTTTAGTGGGGAAAAATGTCAAAAAAAATTACTAGGGAAAAAAATCAAGGGGATGATGGGAGATGTTATTTCCCTTATTCTAAATGTGTGGGTTTACATCACGTAAAAGTTTTAAAAGAAACAACTAAAATACATTGTAGGGAAACATGGGCACATTGAAGGGGGATTTCCTTGGTTAGCTATATATTTATTATTTATTGTGTTTATATTAATCACATTTGTAAAATTTTATATTGTTATAACTTTTTTTTATGCAGACTAATTTTGTATGATGGTATGTAATTATAAAATCAAGCTACCCCCCCCACCCAGTTGGTGTTCGAATGCCCCAAGTAGTAGTAGAAATAATGTTGTACAAGATGAGGAACATGGAGAAAATATTGAAGATCAATTTAATGATCCTATGGAAGAAGTTGAGAATAATAACATAGTTCAAGATGATGGGACAAATGAATTGATCCAAGACTTGTTCGCTTGACTAGTCAATTACCAGGATGAGGAAAATGATGATAATATTCTTGATGGAACTCTATTAGAAAGGAAACGAAACCACTTTATGAAGGCTCGAGACAAAATATTCTCTCTTCTACGTGATTTTTGGTGAGCTTAAAAGGGTTAAATAATAGTTTCTCAAACACTTGTATGACACATATCCTAAGGTATGTAATATGTTTTATCACATATTATACATAAAGGTTTATTTTTTCCCTCTCTTTTTGTTAATTAATGTGTAAAATAAGAATCAAATATTTACGGTTAATATTACTTACACTAACTAGTGATTTTTATGTTATAGATTGCTAGGTGAAATTATGTTACCATCACCAAATATTTTACCTTACTGAGATTTATATGCCATTATGAAATAAATTGGAGTGGAGTATCAAGCTATAGATGCATGCTTTAATGATCATATTTTATATTATGGAAAGCATGCTTCAAAAAAAGTTGTCCATAATGTTAGAGTAGTGGATATCGAACCCAATCAAATAACAAAAAAGGTGCCTCAAACGATTCTTTTCCATTTTTCCAATAATTCCACATTTGCAGTTATTGTTCATGTACAAAAGCATAGCAAAGTTGATAGATTACCAAGCACAAAAGAGAAGTGGATAGGGTGTTCTTCAAATGCCTACAGATGGTAATGATTTAGGGAAATTGAGGGAAAATGCTCGCTTTATAATGATGAAGCTCATAATGTTAGGATTTCATTGGCAGTTGATGGTTTTAATCCATTTGGAGATCTCAAGTCCATTTACTCAATGTGGCCAATTTTTGCTATAAAAAATACCTTCCTCCTTAGATTTCAATAAAGAGGGAGCACATAATGTTGACAATGATTGTTATAGGTATTTCTTTACAGTAATTTTTCAGATGCAACATTTTCATTTCTCTTGTGTGTTTCGTAACGTGTTATATTTGTTTATTTTCTTATATATATACATATCATGGTAGTAATTATATCTAATTTCAAACAATTAGGTAACTACCAAGTTAAACATATGAATGTATATATCAAGCCTCTTATCAACAAGTTACTAAAGTTATGGGTCAACATCACTATGTATGACATCTATAAACTAATAAGGTAGAGGAAATTTCAATTCCATAGAATACTTGTATGAACAATTCATGATGCTTAAGGACTAACACATTTTGGCGGTAATGTTCCAATATTTCACTTTAATAATATATAATTATTTGAAGATACAATGCATGTTTTTTAAATAATTTCTTTATATAATTGACATTAATACATTAAAGGAACTATGGAATCCACCTCAAGATAATGAACTTCATCTCTTTGTTTGCTAAGAAAAGCATTAGGTAGCATGTAGAATCCCAATGAGGCATCAATTAATGACTTGTCATTGAATGTGTATGGATTGACAGGATTGCAGTGAGCCATTTGATGCATGGGTGCAATGCTGTGACCCATTACATACTTTGGAATATCTCTTAAATTGTTTGTTTGCATGGGTTTCCTTGTAACAGTGGTTGTCATGTTATACATTACATGAATGTTCTCTAGGGGGGTGGTTTCTTTCCACGTCCAATTGAATCATGGGTTGGTGGGGCATTGGAAAGAGGACCTCCACCCCCATTTTTCCACCTTAGTCACCCCATCTACTGAGAGTAAATGACCTATTTATTATTGTTGGATAGTTGATTAATGATAGTAAATTACAGAGAGAATAAATGTTGGGTTTTTATGTAATCATATGATTCATGATAACTATATAGATGGGATAGTCCATTATGAGACTTTGATATTGTAGCAAGGTGCTAACTATTGCATAAAATGGTATCAATGTAAGAAGAGCCTATGAAATGGGAAGAAGAAAATAGAAATCAGGAACACAATATTATGTTAGTAGAGGATAAGATGGTGTTGCATAAGGAATTCTTTTGCTAAACTTGTTGGAAATGTAACTTGTTCTAGTCTTCATAATTGTTGTTGTACTCATTTCAATATGTATTCTATGTAACAAATAAGAGAAGAAAATAAAAAGTTATTATTTTAAAGCATGGGTTTCATGCTCATTATTGATGGTATTGTACGTAAAATCATGTTCGTCATGCCTCTAGGGTTTTTTAGGTCATATGAGTTATCGTCATGACTCAAGAAAGTCAACATCGTGTTCATAAGACCTTTTTGGGAAAAATGTAATTGGATAAAGAATGATTTTGAGCCTAGAAAATCCAGGAAACTCCAAAAGTACAATTCATACCTGGCAACTTCAGGGAAGCCTAAAGGAGGCAATTCAACCCTTTAGAAAAGCTATAAATACAAGCACTTCAACCTCATTTGTATCTCACTCACTCACAAGTTCAATTTCAAGAAGGAAGTTTGACCTGTAGCTGGGAAGCAGGAGAAAAAGATAGAAAAGGTCTAAAAGAAGAAAGGAAGGAAGGAAATCTTGTTTTGGGGCTCACTGTCTCACACACATGTGAAGGATTAGGGTTTTTGCAACTACCAAGAAGGTTGAAATCGCAGGTCTATGTTGTAGTATCAAGTAGCTATGAGAGAAAGATATGTTGTTTTAACTTGGTTGACCTTGGAAGACATCTTGAAGGGTTGAGTTAGATTTTCTACAACATCTACAGGGCTGAAGTTGTAGGTCGAAGTAGTAGTATTGAAGCTGGAAAGTCTAAGTTTCAATGTGAAGCTGGTTAAGGCTGGATCAGGGAAAGACCAGAAACATCTGCTATTATTTTTTTTCTCAAAATTTTCCAATTTACTCAATTTGTTACCCACTCAGAGCATCTATATCAAGATTCTCCCTTTTCTTTTTCCCACTCTGTCACGGCATCTTTGGTGACTTCTCACTCACCACTGTCCCAAGATGAGTGAAAGTCAATACATCCACTTCACTTACCTTTCTATTTCATTCATCAGTGCAAGATCACTGCCCCAAGACGACAAGCAGTCAATAGGGAAACTTCATTCACCTTTCATTCCGTGATTTCTGCATCTCCTGTTTTATACGACGATATCGGTTTCAACATTTTATCTCTTGTTTTATATGGCGATTTCGGTTTCTTTCCCTAATTCTTCTAACAAAGTACACACATTTATCTCTTTTTTTTATTCTTATCATTAAAAGTTTGTTATGATAAATGAAAAGATGTTATAAAGTTGATATACTTACGAAAAGACCGGAAGTGTACCCACATTTATCTCTCTATTGTATTCCTTCCCAACTTTTTTCCAATTTAGTCACATCATTTTTTTCCAGTTTACTTGGATTATTTCAATCAAATTTGTTAAATATCAATTTGTTACCCACTCACAGCGTTTGCCTCAAGATGCTCCCTTTTATTTTTACCACTCGGTCACAACATCTCTGCCGAATTTTCACTCAGCACCTACCCAAGATGACCAGGAGTCAAAATCATGTCCCCAGTACCAGTGACAATGAATAGGGAAAATTCATTGGATTCCTAGCGGAGGAATTGTCTGAGCCACCGTGAATAAGGCAAAATTCATTGGATTCGAGGCAGAGGAATTGTCCAGACGGTCAAAAGTGATTAGAATCTGGGCAAAAAAAAATCGTAAAATCTTGTAGACGTCGTGTTGGATTCGGCACTATTAAAAGCTTTCGAGGCACCTAAAATATTGAAGTTTGACAATTATAACTTGGATTTACAAAAATCCTTGCCAATTTTTTTAAAATATGGCTGGAATTTCTATAACTTTCAGAGCAAAAAAATAGTCTCCTAAGGCACCTAAAATCTTGAAATTTGACAACAATAACTTGGATTTACAAAATCCTTGCCAAATATTTTTAAAATATGGCCGGAATTTCCATAATCTCAAAAGGAAAACTCACAAGTAGACCCACAAGATTTCCTAATTTCCAGATGGTTGGGAAGGACAGTTATTCTCCTACCACTTAGAGATTTAAAGGAAAATCTCGGAGAGGAGGAGGATTCTCTTATTCTTTTTGGCTGGAAGAAGTTTAGGGGAGGATACTCATTGGAGGTAGGATGCTGCCCTATGAGTGAATTCCTAAACTGGTTAGGACAAGTGGAAGGCTCTAAGTTGAATAGAAGACTGTAGACCCTGGCCAAGATAAGTGAAGCCCTGATGCAATTGAATTGACCAAAAACACTATTAGACGAACTCACTGTCTAGAAATTAGGAGAGCTCAGGGGGACTGGATGTAATAGGTGTTCTCATTGGTAGGGAGGAGTGGTCTTCCTGAGCCAGTTTTCAGAATGGCTTATCAAGATGCAGATAAGCTTTGAAATTGCCCTACTATTTATTTTTATATGTCTGTGTAAGAGGAGGTTTTTGACTAAATAATTATGAATAAGGAAAAGGTTTGGTAGACTCTGTTGGAAATTTTTATTTGTCAACATTCAATAAAGAAATGATGAAAGAATGGTTGTTAGGAACAATGATTCAGAGAATTGATTGTTTATTTGTACAAAATGTTTTCATAAACGAAATCTGTGATTAAGATAGTTACAGAAAACAAAAATGATTAAATATATGTAGAATTTCTTGTCTGAAATTACAATCAGGGTTAGGTGGTCACCCTGTAGAAGTAAGTAAGAAGAGGACAAAGAAACAACTGAACAAGTAATATTCTAGAATTAAACATCAAAATGGTAAATAATCTGTATAGTTGAAGCACTAGATACCCTAGAGTGGTGATTAGGTGACTAAGTTTCTGTAAATTGTGACTTTGATTAAGGAATCGTGTTAGTTCACGAAGCTAGGCAGTTCATCGACTGCTAGTAACAGTCCCGAGACCTTTAAAAGGGTAAACAATCAATACATACAAATATATGAACTAAAACTACTGCAAATAGTTGTAATTATTTCAGACATGCAACTTTAAATTCAAAACAGTAAATGAATGAACTTCATTCAATCTCAACCTCTATAGCAACCTCTATCATATTTCTCTTCTGTTGCGGAAGAGTTGGACCTTAGTAATCAGACGACGAGGGTTATTTTTACAGTTAAAAGAATTTGTTAACAGAATCTATTAAAAACTAACAGAACGTTTAATAGAATGATTTCGGTGGCAAAATGTCAGGAAACTATCTTATTTCAAGAACCTGTAGGACATGTAAGGGAAGAAAATTCATCACAGTTGTCCAATGAAAAAGAAACAGCAAAGTATATCTTTCAAACAGATTTGTACAAGAACTTATATTCCCATGCCATATCTTGCAGAGAGGAAATTATCATTAATGCATTGATGGATATTGTTTCATAATTAATCTTTAAAAAAAAACCAATGTAAATAGCGAGAACGATATCTACTCCTAGAATGGTAACCTTCAATAAGATTACCATCAGATTAGAATAAGAGAAGAATATATTTGTAAAACAACGTTTAGAACATGTTATGGGCATTATGAATTTATTGTGTTATCATTCAAACTCACCAATGCTATAGAAACCATTATCAGTCTGATGAATGGTGTCTTTCATCCTTGTCTAGACAAAATTGTTTTAATATTCATTGATGATATT
This sequence comes from Pinus taeda, assembly GCA_000404065.3. NCBI lineage: Eukaryota > Viridiplantae > Streptophyta > Pinopsida > Pinales > Pinaceae > Pinus > Pinus taeda. The sequence continues at coordinate 12,439 of APFE030080315.1, forward strand.
ATGATCTAATCCAAGAATTTGGAGGAACATAAAGAACACCTCTGTATAGTATTGCAAGTTTTGTGGGAGAATCAGTTGCACGCTAAATACAACAAATGTGATTTTTATAAAGACCAGATCTAGTATCTAGGACATATTATCTCTTCAGAGGGTGTAGCCGTAGACCCTGAGAAGATTAGAACCGTCATGGAATTGTCTGTACCCAAAAATGTGGTAGATATTACACCTTTCATGGGTTTGGTAGGTTACTACTGATGATTTATAAAGGGATTCTCCAAAATTTCTTATCTTATTACCTCTTTACAGAAAAAGGGAAGAGCCTTTTGGTGGACAACTGAATGTTAGCACAACTTTAAACTTTTGAAGCGGTTATTAACCACAACCCCTGTACTGAAGGTAGCAGACCTTAAGAAGGAATTTATTTTATGCATGGATGTTTGTCAAGAGGGAGTTGGTGGTGCGTTGATGCAATAAGGAAAAGTGATAGCTTATAAATCACGTAAGCTAAAGGATCATGAATAGAGGTATCCAACATATGATCTAGAGTTGATAGTAGTGGTGCATGCCTTGAAAATGTGGTGGCATTATTTATTAGGAAAAATGTTTCTCTTAATGATAGACCATAGCAGTTTAACAATTTTCTTTAAGAAACCCAATTTAAACGCACAACGAGAAAGGCGGGCTACCTTCCTAGGTGAATTTGATTTCGACATCAAACATTTGAAAGGAAAGGAAAATCGGGTGGCAGACTCCTTAAGTAGGAAATTTCATCATGTATATGAAATATCATTCAACCATATAGAAATTAATTTCTGAAATCAAATTAGAGAATTTGTTATGAAAGACCCCGAATATGAATTCCTGTGGTAGTAAGCTAAGCAAATACATGATTATGGAGAACAAACTAATTATGGAATAAATAAAGACCAGTTGTTGACTTTTACAGGGATGATTTATATGCCAAATCAAAAAACTATTAGGCAGTATATGTTAGATGAATTTCAGAGGAGTCAATATGGCACATCCGAGCTATCAAAAGTTATTTTCTACAATTAAAAAGGGCTATTTTTGGTTGGGTATGAGAAGAGATATCATGGAATACCTAGCTAAATGCTTAAGAGTGTCAGCTGGTTAAGGCGGAAAATTAGCATCTCATTGTTCTGCTTCACCCACTTCCTATTCTGAGTGGAAATGGGATACAATTACGTTGGATTTTATAATAGGTTTTCCTAGATTCAGGAAACAAAACAATTCCATCATGGTGGTGGTGGAAAAGTTAAGAAAAACAACTCATTTTATTCTTGTCAAATCCACTTATAAAATTGTAGAAATTGTTGATATATTCATGAAATAAAATTTTAGATTACATGGAATTCCTAAAGTAGTGATATTTAACAGAGATGTTAAATTCATCTCTGCATTTTGGAAAGCCTTATTTTATGGTTTGTGAACTGAAATTTATTTTAGCACTACATATCACACACAAACTGACGGGAAAATTGAACAAGTAAATAAAGTCTTGGAAGACATGTTAAGGATGTATTCAATGCAACAACTAAGTGCGAAGAGTACCTTCACTTAGTTGAATTTGCATACAACAACAACTACCATGAATCTCTAAAGATGGGCCCATTTGGAGTACTATATGGAAAAAGGTGTAGAACACCAACTAATTGGAGAAATCCTAAGGATAAGTTAATACCGTGGCCAAATACATTGATAGAAATGGAGGAGACAATGAGAAAGCTACGACAAAATTTAAAAGTTGCTCGAGATATAAAAAATGCTTATGCTGATAAAAAAAGAACATATAGATAATTTCATGTTGATGATCATGTATATGTGAGAGTGAAGCCAAAAAAGAGTTCCTTAAGATGGGGGGTTGTACGAAGTTAGCTCCTCGCTACTGTGGACCCTTTAAAATTTTGGAAAGAATAGGTCCAATAGCTTATCAACTTGCATCACCCAGTGACATATGCATCCACAATGTATGTCATGTCTCATTGTTAAAAAAATATGTATATGACACGAGACACATCATTAATTGGCAATATGTGCAAGTAAAGGGGTATTAACAAAACACACACACACACACAAACATATATATATTTCTTTCCTTGACCTAGTACCGCACGATTAATGACTTATACATAACTGATGCTACAGGTCGAGCCACATGAAGAGTTTATGAGAGAAATAATGCTATGGAGGCCAACTATCACCCAAATTAAAGTGTAATTGAAGTAGTTTAACTTAGAGGAAGCTACTTGGGAATATGAAAGCTTTGTACAACAATCTTATCCTAGTTTTCTTCAAGATTGGGTCAACATCGAGGATGGTGCTACGCGTAAAGTGGAGGAGATGTAACACCCCAAGTTGCATTTGAAAAAAAATAGTTAGAATTATTGTTAATTACCTTACTTTGAATTTGGTAATATTTTAGGTTGGTTAAGAACCTAATGAAATTTTGATAGAATCTTAAAAGAAGTTTATTATTATTTTTATGATTAATGTTTTAATCTAGAAAGGAAAACTCATAGGAAGACCCACAAGATTTCCCAATTTCTTGATAGTTGGGAAGGGTAGTTATTCTCCTACCACTTATATATTTTAAGGAAAATATCGAAGAGGAGGAGGTTTCTCTTGTTCTTTTTGGCTGAAAGGAGTTTAGAGGAGGATACTCATTGGAGGCAGGACGTTGCCCTAAGAGTGAATTCCTGAGCTAGTTAGGACAAGTGGAAGGCTCTAAGTCGAATAGAAGAATATAAGTTCTCGCTAGGCTAAGTGAAGCTCTAATGCAAATTAATTTACCAAAAGGACTCTTAGTCGAACAAACTCTCTGGAAATTGGGAGAGCTAGGGGGGAGAAATGGATGTAATAGTCATTCTCATTGATAGGGAGGATTGGTCTTCCTGAAAGATTTTTCCGAAATGGATTATCAGGGTGCAGATAAGTATTGAAACTTCCCTACTATTTATTTTTATATGTTTTTGTAAGAGGAGGTTTCTGACTAAATAATTATGGATATGGAAAAGGTTTGGTAGACTGTCTTGGAATTTTTTATTTGTCAACATTTAGTAAAGAGCTGATGAAAGAATGGTTTTTAGGGAAAATGTTCCAGACAACTGATTGATTATTTGTACATAATGTTTTCAAAAGAGAAATATGTGATTAATACAGTTAAAGAAAAAGAAAATGATTAAATATATGTAGAATGTCTTGTCTGGAATTACAGTCAGGGTTAGGTGGTCACCCTATAGAAGTAAGTAATAATATGACAAAGAAACAATTGAAAAAGTAATTTTCTAGAATTAAACGTCAAAAGGGAAAATAATATGTATAGCTGAAGCACTAGGTAACCTAGAGTGGTGACTAGGTGCCCACGTTTTTGTAAATTATGACTTTGATTAAGGAATCAGGTTAGTTCATGAAGCTAGATAGTTCACTGGCTACTAGGAACAGCCCCAGGACTTTTAAAAGGGTAAAAGGTCAAGATATACAAATAGATGAACTGAAACTGCAGATAGTACCATAGAAAAGTCTTGAAATATGCAACATATAACCATTTGATACACTACTACAAATAGTTGTAATTATTTAAAACATGCAACTTTAAATTCAAGACAGTAAACAAATGAACTTCATTAAATCATTGGAAATTAATTACCAACAAGACAATAAATTTATATATTCAATTGAATGCCTAAAGAGAAATATCATAGTTACGATAGAAAAATATACCATCTTTCTCTTCTGATGCAAAAGAGTTGGACCTTAGTAATCAGACGACGAGTGTTCTTTTTACAGTTACATGAATTTGTTAACACCTTGTATGGACAATAATAATTTGGTGATAATCTATTATCCTTCTTAGCTTGCTTGAGGGACATTTGTTTATATGGTTGTAGCCGTAGGAATACCCAATCACCTACATCAAAACTTCTTTCGCTGCAATGTTGATCTGTCTGTTGTTTCATTCTATTCTGTGCCAATGTGAGGTTATCTTTTAAGAGTTAGAGAACTTGTTGCTGATGCTCGATGTGATCTTCCACTGCTTGAACCTTAAAATTCTATCTTAAATATGATGTGATGTATGGTGGATGATATCCATAAAGTGCCATAAATGGGGTCATTTTTGTTGTAGTATGGAAGGAAATGTTATACCACCATTAAGCCAGAGGCAACCATTTGATCCATTGCGTCTATTTATCAAATACAAAGCAACGAAGATATCCTTCCAAACATTTGTTTACTATTTTCATTTTCTCATCAGATTGAGGATGACAAGATGAGCTATGAGCTAACTGAGTACCAAGACAAGAAAATAATTCTATCCAAAATTTTTGAGTGAAAATGGGATCTCTGTCACTTACAATAATTTTTGGGTTTCCACGTAGCTTTTTAATTGTTTCCATAAATGCAGTAAAAACTGTAGTCGCTTTAAATGGATGAGATAATGCACAAAAGTGTGCATACTTGGTAATTCTATCCACTACCACCATGATAACACTCTTTCCTTTAGACATGGGTAAACCTGTGATAAAATCCATTGAAACCTCCTCCCAACATTAGCTTTGAATGGATAAAGGTTGTAATAGTCCTGGGGTCTTAATTGTTTCAACTTTATTTTGTTGGCAAACCAAACATTCCGCCACAAACTTTTGAATATCCGACTTAAGACCATCAAAAAAAGAAATCCTTCTTAACCATATGGTAGGTTTTTAGAAATCTTGAGTGCTCTCCTAAGGGAGAGGTGTGCAATTCCCTAAGAATATTTTATTTGAGTTGGGAATTCTTACATAGGTATAATCGATCCTTGTACCATACCAAATCATTTTTCCAGCTAAATGTATCAGATGTACTGGGATCTTGTTGTATCTTTTGAATGAGTGCCCACACTTCCTTGTCATTCTTCCATTCATCCCTTGCTTAGTTTATCCAATCTGGTTGGATAATAGAAATGGCACAAAGAAATGCTTCCACATCCTCATCCTTTCTTGAGAGTGCATCTGCCACAACATTTTTCTTCCCTTTTTTGTAGATGATTTCAAAGTCACAACCCAACATCTTTGTGACCCATTTTTGTTGCTCTTCTGAGGGTAGTTTTTGTTCTAAAAAGTACTTAAGACTATCATGATCTGTTTTTACCTTGAAGTGTCTTCCCATTAGGTAGGGTCGCCATTTCTTAAGTGCATGTAGTATTGTCAACATTTCCTTCTCATAAATAGCTTTGCGTAAATACATTCCTTTGATTGGACAACTTTCGAAAGCAATGGGTCTTTCTTCATTCATTAAAACAACACCAATTCCATTTCCTGAGGCATCACATTCCACAATAAAGGTTTTTGTGAAGTACGGTGTATCTAAGACTCGTGCTTGGCACATTGCCTCTTTAAGACGTTCAAAGGCCTTCGTTGCTTCTGGAGTGCATGAAAATGCATCTTTCTTCAATAATGTTGTTAGAGGTGTTGCTATTCTCCCATAATTCTTAACAAACCTACAATAATACCTTGTCAACTTGAGAAATCCTCGTAGATCTTTATGGATGTGGGGATTTTCCATTCCTTAATGGTTTTAATTTTGCTAGGGTCTACCTTAACACCTTCATGGGATACAATGTGACCCAGATATTCCACCTCTTGTACTCCAAAGAAACATTTGGAGATTTTTGCATATAATTGTTTCTCCTCCAATAGTTTGAGCACCATGTCAACATGTTGGACATGATCCTTCCAAGACTTGCTGTAAATTAGTTTATCATAAAAAAATACTAACAAAAATTTTATAATGAAGGGTTTGAAAATGGAATTCATCAAACCTTGAAATGTGGAAGGTGCATTAGTAAGGCCAAAAGGCATGACCAAAAATTCATAATGACCCTCATGAGTTCTAAATGTTGTTTTTGGAATGTCTTTAGTCTTCATTCTGATTTGATGATATCCTGAATGAAGATACAACTTAGTGAAGTAAATTGATCCATGCAATTCATCTAATAATTCATCAATGACATGAATGTGAAATTTATCTTTAACAGTGAGCTTGTTGAGCTCCCTATAATCTAGACACATGCGCCATGATCCATCCTTCTTGTGAACCAATACTACTGGAGTAGAGAAAGAACTTTGACTAGGTTGAATTAATCCATCCTTTTTGTGAACCAATACTACTGGAGTAGAAAAATAAATTTGACTAGGTTGAATTATACCAGCCTCTAGCATTTATGCAGCCATACCTTCAATTTCACTCTTTTGGACATAGGGATATCTGTAAGGCCCAATGTTTGGAGGAACACTTCCTGGAATCAAATTAATAGCATGACCATGATCACGAATAGGTGGGAGGCCTTTGGGAGTCTCAAATACCTTGGAATGAATGTCCAAGACTTTTTGGAGATCTAGAGAAATCGATGATTTGAATGTGGGAAGCTCTAGTGGAAATAATTGTGCAATTACGCCTCATTGTTCTTTCTTTAGAAGCTTTTTCATTCTGTTAGAGTTAATTATCTTTATCGGTTTCCCTGCGATACCCCTTAATTCAACTTCTTTCCCTTCTGAAGAGAATTTCATGAAAATTTCTTGAAAATTAAAAGCTATTGTACCCAAGGATTGTAGCCATTGGACTCCTATTACAATATCAGCACCACCCATTAGAATGGAAAGCATTGGGCTATTCAATACATATTCTCCCATGGATAGCCTTATATTATGGCACTTTCCTGAGCAATTTATGGTTCCTCCACTTGTAACCATCACTTGACACTCTGGTGCTGGATATAGAAAGCAATTCAATTCCTTGGCTATCTTACAATGAATAAAGTTATAGGCACTTCCTGAATCAATCAACATTATTACCTTTTTCTTCTCGATATGGCCTCCTATCTTGATAGTTTGAGGAGTGGTAATTCTAGCCAATGCATTACAAGATATGGTCAGATTCATTTATTCTTTTTCTAGGGTTTGTTCCTAGTGTATATCCTCTTCTTTTGACATTTCTTGTTCCTTTTCTTCCTCCTCTTCACAATCTATGTAAAATAATTTCTTTTTGGCACACTTATGACCTTTAGTGTCTTTTCTATCACAACTGTAACAAAGCCCTTTTTCTCTTTTTTCTTCCAATTGTTGTGGTGTCAACCTTGTAGGTTGTGGATGGCTAGGGGCAGTAACACTTCCATCTTTATTATTGTGAGTGGTAGGCTTCCCTGTTGCCATAATTTTGCTTTCCATTTTTTTTGCCAACCCGAATGCCTTCTCCAATGAATCTGGTTCCCAAAAGCAAACCTCATGTTGGATATTATATTTTAAAGTCCCTATGAACAAATCAATCATGCGCTCCTCTGTAATATCTTTTACCCTTATATTCAATTTTTGGAATTCCTCAATGTGCTCCATCATTGAACCTTTTGTTTGAGATTTATCAATTGGCTAAAAAAAGTGTTGCTTTTTGTATCCTCATAATGTGCTATCATTTCATTTGTAAAAATAGCCCAAGTTACAATTTGTTTACGAGAGCAAAGCCATCGATAGCATACAAACGGATTTGGTTCCAAATATAAATTTACAATGCATACCTTTTGTGCATTTTGCACATTATGGAGATCGAAAAATTGCTCCATCTATAGTATCCATGTTCCGAGATCCTTGCCATCAAACTTCCTCATATTGATCTTTGGAACATGGTGGTTCTTCGATCCAATGTTAGAGTCTATGAAATCATGATTAACAATTATTTTGTTCTCATCATGAGTTTTCTTTACTATTGTTTCACCATTAGCAAGCATTTCTTGTAGAACATTTGTCAAATCTATCTTCAAATTTGTCTGCAAATCTTCCATGCCATCTTAGCTTCCACTCCATCCATCTTAGCTTCCATGTCATTCATCTTAGCTTCTACGCCTTTCTTTAAACCATCCATCTTAGCTTCCACACCTTTCTTTAAACCATCCATCTTGTCTTCTACATCTTTGTTTAAACCATCCATCTTATCTTCTGTTACTTTTTGTGTGAGTGAAATTTGTTGCACTTGGTCTCATAATTTTGATATATCATATTGCATTTCTTCCTCTTCTTCATGAGTCATGCTAGAGCTTTTAGGTTGCTTACTAGGTGTTTCCATTTTCTTTCTTTGGGGCATCAATTACCGATAATAATTCTTCACTATAGCCTTTGAATTCCTTCAAACTAATTTTTCAAACCAAGCTTATGCAAAAATTTAAAAAAAAATACACACCTTTTTTCACTTTGTAGGAGCTCGATATTGAATCTGATGTATCTCTGTAATTTTGGATCTCCCAGGTCTGAAATTTCATCTTGCAGTTACCTTCTGGGTAATCTTTCTAACCCCACAAGTCTGATGAAGATTGGATTCTCCAATGAAGAGTTACGCCAAATTTCCCACGATGACTTGAGTATAGACTCGTTCATTAGAGAAAACTTGTTCGACGTGCCGCAAGTCATTGTTTCAACCTTAGGTTCTGAAAATGATAACTCAACAAACTACAATCCATCCTCTTTTTGTAACTTCTTATGAAAATTCAATCTGATGCTCAGAGCGAAAGTTATGACGATTTTTCCAAGGTGACCTGTTAGGAATGTAATTCGGGAGTCTGCAAAAACCCTAACTTCCTCAGATTATATCTCCACAAATATAGTGAGACATGATCTGAAATTTGGAGCTGAGGTTTAGAACGATTTCTTCTCAAATGGTTTTTTTTTAGCTTCTGAAACTTTGTAGCGAAATAGTTATAGTGAACATTCCACGATAAACTGTTCCAGATGAGATTGTGGAGCTTGCAAAAAACCCTAACCTCCTCAGATCGTATCTCCGAAAATATAGTGAGACAAAATCTGAAATTTAGACAAGAGGTTCAGTGAGACTTGGTCTCAAATGGGTTTTGTTTTTAGCTTCTGAAACGTCACAAAAAAAAATTATAGTGAAAATTCCACGATGACATGTTTGGAGCAGCAAAATCCTAGAATCCAAAGCTCATACCAAATGTTATGGAACCAACCCACAAAAAGATAGAAAAGATATATCAAGGTCTTAGAATTTAGCCTATTCAAGGGGGAATGTCAGGCCAGGCAGTAACTCCGCAAAGCAAAAACTGATTCGTATATCTTATTCCATCAGGTAGGTGTTTGTTATATACATGAGGGAGAGACTATTCAGTTCATCTCCCGATGACTGTTCATATTTCTAATTTATTTATTTATATAAATTCACCCAATCACAAGGATTAGGTGTCAGCATTCCCCCCCTTAATTTGAAGGGATGTTGGTGAGTCCAAGCATCATTCTGAATCGTTCAAGTTTTTCTCTTCCAAGTGCTTTGGTGAAGATGTCTACAATTTGCTCATTTGTGGAACAATGACGGATATGGATTGTTTTGGCCTCAACATGATGTTGAATAAGATGATATTTAGTATTGATGTGCTTCGTTCGATCATGGAATTTTGGGTTCTTGGCCAACTTTATTGCAAAGGTATTGTCAATCATGAGTGGAGTTGATTGGACTTGTTTTACCTGCAAATATTAAATAATTTTCCTAAGCCACACAATTTATTTTGTTGCTTCAACTGCTGCCACGTATTCTTCTTTTGTTGTGGAATATATTGGAACTGATTGTTTGCATGATCTCTAGGAGACAGCTCCTAATCCAAGACTCATAGCATATCGTGAAGTTGATACCCCAGTTTCTTTGTCTCCATCGAAGTCTAAATCAGAGTATCCAATCAAATTGAAGTCGTTCACCTGTGTATACTTGATTCCAATGTCTCGAGTTCCCTTCAAGTACCTTAGAACTCGTTTTGCAGCAGACCAATGTCCCTCACAAGGCTTTTGCATAAACCTGGAGAGGATTCCAACAACAAAAGAAATGTCTGGTCTGGTAGTAGTTAGGTAGTTGAGACTTCCTACAAGCTGTTTATACTTTGTTGCACCCTCAAATTCTTTTCCTTCAATAGATGTGAGCTTTAAGTTTTGTTCCATTATAGTAGTAAGAGGATTGCACTCTGTCATGCCAAACCTGTTCAGCAGATCTCCAATGTATTTCTTTTGAGAATGAAATATGGACTTTGGATGTTGGGTTACTTCAATGCCAAGATAGTAATGAACATATCCCAAATCAGTCATTTCAAAACTTTTCCCCAATTCCTTCTTTATGGATGCAATGTAGCTTTCATTGTTCCCTTTCATCAAAGGATCATCTACATATACCACAAGATATACAACTGTTTTGCCAACTTTCTTGACAAATAAATTTGCATCGTCAAGATCAAAATGTTTGAAATTGAGTTTCAGAAGATGCTAAGTTAGTTTTTCATACCAGGCTCGTGGTGCTTGTTTGAGGCCATACAAGGACTTCACAAGTTTTCATACTTTATGTTCATGTCCTTTCACAACAAATCCTTTAGGCTCGGACATAAAAACATTCTCTTTTAGATCTCCATTCAAGAAAGCAATTTTTACATCCATTTGATGGACTTTCCAACCATTCTTAGCTGCTAATGCAAAGAGTGTCTGGATGGTAGCCCATTTTGTTGTGGGGGAAAAAGTCTCCTCATAATCGACCCCTTCCTTCTGTGCAAAACCTTTTTCCACAAGCTTAGCTTTGTGCTTGTCAAGTGAGCCATCAACTTTATACTTGTTCTTGTAGACCCACTTGCAGCCAAATGGTTTGGTTCCTAATGGAGGATCAACCAGCTTCAAAGTGCAGTTCTTTATGAGGGCATCATACTCCTTTTGCATCGCTTCCTTCCATTCATCATGAGAAGCAGCTTCTTTGAAGGAATTTGGTTCAAAATCTGTAGACAAGTTCAATTCACAATCATAAGAAACATCCATATCAACAGGTGAATTAGAGTCATCTACATCACCTCCATTTTCTTGGTTTGAATTTCTGGTTCCTGTCTTTCCAACTTCATCAGGATGAACACTTTAGAGTGTCTTTGTCAGCCACTTTGGGGGACCTTTCTCAGATGGTCCAGGCTGCTTCTTTGATTGAGTTGGGACTAAATCAAGATTGAGTCTCCCAATTCTATCAGTTACATCACTTAAAGCATCATCCGTTGTTGGAGTTTCATGCGAGGGAGAGTGTTCTTTAGAAGAAGATTCCACATGTTGATCTAGCATAGGAATCCGCCCTTCAATATGTGGAATCTGATTATCAAATTCTTGAAATTATTTTTCTTTTGAGAATCTATCCAAGCGATCAAGTTGCCGCTCAACAACATTGTCAGTTTTGGATGGTTCAAGGAAAATTACATCTCTAGATACAACAAACTTCTTATTTACTTCATCATAGAGTCGGTATGCTTTGGAGGTGTTTGAATACCCCAGGAAGATACACTTACAACTTATAGCACCAAGTTTGTTTCTATGTACCTTTGGTATCAAAGCATAACAGGTGGAACCAAAGACCCTGAGATGCTTTACCGAAGGAACATGTCCATACCACATTTCATGAGTCTTGTTTCTAATAGCATTAGATGGACATCTATTCTTTATATATGCAGCACATAGAATAGCATCAGCCCAAAACATTATCTTTACATTTTTGAAGAAGAGCATGGATCGTACCATATTTAAGATTGTCCTATTCATTATTTCAGCTACACCATTCTGTTGGGGATTATAAGACACAGTTGTTTGATGTTTGATCCCATGTTGGCGAAGATAGTTTTCAAATTCATTTGATGTGTATTCTTTTCCATTATCAGTGTGAATAGACCCAATATGAGATTGTGCATCATTTTCAAACCATTTATGAAAATTCTTGAATGTTTGAAAAGCATCGGATTTGTTCTTCAATAAATAAACCCAACACATTCTGGTGTAGTCATCAATAAATGCCATGATATATTTATTTCCATTTGCAGAAGGAACAGGCATTGGACCACATAAATCTGAATGAATGAGTTCAAGTTTTCTATGTGCTCTTGAATGTGAATCATGAAAATATTGTTTTCTATGCTTTCCTAGAATGCAAGCATCACATTGCTTAAGTTTCCTAGGAATTATAAGCAAACCAATAACACCATTTTTCTTCAATAAGTGGAGAGTGTCATAGTTCAAGTGTCCAAATCTAGCATGCCATAATAAACTTGATGGAAGTGTACCTTCTTTATGATGAGAATTGTATGAGAAATGTTGTGCATGAGCAGGGGTTCCTTGCAGTTTGAGAAGCCTTTCTTCTTCTATTCCCCTCATGACAAGTGATTGGTTAGATGCTTTTCTTACCTCAAGCTTGCCATCAAACATATGAATGGAGTGACCTTGCTGGCGAATGTGGACCAAGGACAGCAAGTTTCTTTTGAGTTGTGGGAGATATAGAACATGATGTAGAAGAAAATCTGGAAGACTAGGCAGTTTAAGCCTGATTGTGCCAAGCCTTGATGGCTTGATTTTTTATTGATCTGCAAATTATACTGCTCCATCAACATTATCAGTGAAATCTTCAAAAAAATCTTTTCTATGAGTCATGTGGCAGGTTGCTCCTGAATAAAGAAACCAATCATTTTTCCAAGAAGCAAGTGAAGCATTAAATATATCTTCATTTACTCCAATGTTACATTGTGCCACAACATAGTGAGCGGATTCAGGTGCTTTACCTTTGTGTGTATCATCAGTTTTACCTTTCTGTTGGTTTCTTTTCTGCTCAATTTTGTCCCATGGTAGCTTGCATGTAGAGGCATCGTGTGATCCATTTCTTTTGTAGCGAATGCAGTGCAAATCTGCCTTTTCTCCTTGAGAATGTCTGCCCCCCTGCCTCTGAAATATCTTCCACGTCTTCTTCTAGAAGAATCTTGAGCAACATTATTATTTCTATGTGCAAGAAGAGTTGTCTTCTTTTCCAAACCCTTCTCTTTTTCAACAAACTTCTCCATCATAAAATTTGAATTGAGCCCAAAAAATAATTATAATATTCGTAGAAAAACACTAATAGTAATTTTATATGTCTTTACAAAATGGAATCAACTGCAAGCTCTCAATATTCATATATCATGAAATATATATTCCATGTTAGGTCATATATATGCACATCATACATAGCACATGCATTCAACGCAGAGAGATAGTGTTAACTAGCCCATGATATTTGTAATCCAACAGTTCACCAGCACATCATAAGGATAGCGCCACACGTCATAAGAAGAAGTCAATGCAAAAATCATGAATCCAACATTAAAAAAGGCACCAAGCACCAAGCACTGTAAATACACAAAGTTTTATAGTGTAAATACCAACAACGTCCTCAGTATACCATGTATTCAGCTGGTCGTGGGTTCAATCCACGGTTTACCATGTAGATGACAATAAAATTTTTACCAAACTTCCACATTTAGCATTGAGCTTCTACGTTCAACTTCCATAAAAATCGTCAGCAAGCATATCTTTTATGTCAATATTCCAGTATTAAAAACACACATAATAAATCCGTGCCACAGAAGTGGGAGACAAAAGTATTTATGGCCGGAGTGAATATGAATAAAAAACTGGAGTGTGGTTCTGCTGTGTAGTGGGGAGAGACGACATGTGGTGTGCCAACATAGTGAAAGACCTGTGTGAGGCACTGGCAATGGAACCAACAGGTTGGACCAGTGGTGAATGTATTATACCACAGCGTAAATGTAAAATATGGGCAATGTAAATGTATGTATGGGCAGCGAATACCACAGCGAAGACCACAGCGTAAAAAGATATGCGGAGCAGTGTAAATGTTTGGGTAGCGTGGGCAGTCTAAATGGATATATTGGCCATGTTAAACAATAAGAACTATCGGAGCAACTCCATGGAAACCCAAGGGGTAGCACCCTGTCAGATCGAAGCCATTCATCATCATATTTCTTCTCTTGTAACTTCTCAATCTCACAAAAAATTATTACTGCTGTGTCTTTCTCTATAAGGAAAAGCCGATCAATTGGAGAACACTACAGAGCATAACAATAAGATTCATAGATACAGCAGAGGGAAATCTTAACCTCACCTCATTACTAGAATCAATGCTCACTCGCTGCTTCATGCCTCTAACACCTACCATATTCAAATCCTCTAATGCCTCTGACGACGTCTAGAATGTATTTTAGAAGGTGAGCAGTGCAGCTTACAGTGAATATGAAAAATTGGTCAGAGAAGAGGGTGTAGGCAGTGTCAGGGAGCAGCAATCAGGTGACAGTGTGGAGCAGGCTACCACATTTATGAACAGGCAACATTTTTTGAGAGTAGAGGAGCAAAATAGGGAGTTACAAAGGGCATAAAAGCTAAAAAAGGATCTGGCTGTGATACCACTTGTTGGGATCACCATTACCGTTACACCAAAAACCGCAGGTGTTAGTAAATGGATGCATCACCAAAGTTAATGGATCCTCGAGAGGCAGTTAGTCCATGTCACGAAACACATGGGGAGCGCTGCATTATCCAATGCCCAACAATCTCCCCCCCAGTGTGAGTCGGGTGTGATTCGAACTCAAGACCTTTGGCTCTGATACCATGTCTGGCCAGGCAGTAACTCCACAAAGCAAAAAGTGATTCGTATATCTTATTCCATCAGGTAGGTGTTTGTTATATACATGAGGGAGAGACTGTTCAGTTCATCTCCCGATGACTATTCATATTTCTAATTTATTTATTTACATAAATTCACCCAATCACAAGGATTAGGTGTCAACAGGGAAACCTCCTTTACATTACACAAATGAACAATTCTTGGATGATTCAAATGACAAAACCTCCTTTCTATATATAGGAGTATAAGGGGTCACAATACAACCAAGCCGACCTTACAATAATAATATAAAGGCACAAAAATAATAATAGAGGGATTCTATGGGGCACAATAATAACAATATGGGACAATAAGGGCACAACAATAACAATAAGGGATACAATGAAAATAGTAATGGGGGAATCCCTAGTATTATAGGGACCTAACACATAAGCACACGACCATGCAACCATCATTCTAGCCAGGGTCTAGTCATCAATGCATGATCTCAATAACAACACACACCGCAACCTCATGCATGAAAACCACCATCATTGGGTCACTATACACGTGACCATAGGCAAACATGAACATGAATAAGTGATGCATAACCATCCACACATATGCCTAAACACGTTTGATCAAGCATGGGTGCACGATACTTGAAATCAAACCTACAAGAATGATACATGCATTTGGGCATATAATAATGTAACCAATCATACTACAATGATACATGTAAGTGACATAAATCGACATGTAACCAGGCATATACTCATGACGATGCATTTCACAACAAAACATCAAGTTTCAAATGACGAGATTACTTCAACCATGAACAACATCATGCTAATGCAACAAGCACATCGAATGCAAGTGTGAGAGAAACACATGAAATTAACATGCTTGCATGACCAAAACATAGCCCATCAAGTTTGAGGGGTGAACCATGCTCTGATACCACTCCGTAATACCCTCTTACCACATCTACCCAACCAACTAGCCAGCCAGGGTAAACATGCAACGAGAGGCCACTATGATATGACTCGACCTCCTAAGTCATGTTAAGGAAGTGCAACTGATGGAAACACATCATACAAACATTCAATATCAACTACAGGACTCTCAAAAACCAATCCAATACTCTAGACAGCTTGCCCTTAGGTCCCACTGAACGTCTTGACAACTTAAGCGTCGATCGCTCTCATTTGTAGGCATGACAACGCCAAGAAACCGAAATTCACTCTCACAGGCTTACCTGCTAGTGACTAGAGACTAAATTTGTTAGTGATATGCCAATGACTCCAGTCCAGGATTTGAGCCACTTTTTCAGGCCCAGAGCCCAGCTCACTGCCAAGAATTTAACCATCTCTTCATATCAGTAAAATAACATGGAAATGACAGTAGTAAAGCAAATACTTGTTCAAGACCTTCACTCGACCCCTACTATACATGACATGCATTTCATCAAACATATCGCAAACATGTAATCTACAGTTGTAAATAAGAGTTATGAGCATAAGTGTCTCATACCTAGCTAGGAATCGCTAAGAATCATTGATGCCTCAACACATCAACTGCCATTCCATCCATTAGGTCATAGATTCATTGATCATTCAATTGCAAGTAAAAACATGATGAGAGCCACACATGGTTGCTGTTATAAAACACATATGTAACCAACATAATAGGGACATAAATATCAATGAAAGCATAGTCATATATACCACATATAATTCATCATAATACTCATAGAAATAAAAGGAGAAATAACCTTTCATTAGTGATACAAAATCCAAACTTGAGATGGGACTTCCACGTTCCACCCAATCCTAGAATGGCTAAGAAAAACCTCTCTTCATCCATTCACCCTTGTGCGATATTCCAAGCATGAATATGGGATCTCAGGCTTGCAGAGGCCATCCACCTCAACACATAAAATAGTGATTCCACCTCACTATCAGACATGACAAAACCATCATTAGATTGGTCTCCATCCAAACCTTCTAGGGCTTCCAGAGCATTTGTCCAACCAAGTCTTCCGATACTAGTAACTCAACCCACATATTATGTAGGGCTTCTAGAGTATTTGTCCAACCAGGACTTCTAGGACTAGTAACTCAACCCACCTAGGTATTTTAGAGAATTTTTCCAACCAAGGCTTCTAGGACTAGTAACTCAACCCAAGCTAAGAAAACATGAGAATCAACCAAAAACAACCAATGAAAGTAAACCCACAATCACCATGGATATCTAGGAGATGAAAATGCTCGAGAGTCCACTATCAATCCCGGCCATCCTCCATGATAATGATAAATCACAACCAAAAATCCACGTTTATATGCGATGCATTCCAGAACTAGTGAAGAAAATATAGCAACTTGGTACCTGCAAGAAAATATGATGTAACTATTGATCACGATGCCCTCTTGTTATTTCTTGCTCTTCCTTTACCTTCTTGATCCAAGAATCCAAGTATACCATACCCACCAAGAGTTCTCCAAGAGTATGAGAGAGAGAGAGAATAATGAGAGAGTTCTAAAACTGAACTGACCAAAGGTTACCAACTGATCCTTAGAAGCCTTTTTATGAATGAGGCCTCTATTCTCTTCCTTTTCCATTATTTCCCTTCAATTTTCTCCTCACATGCAACCCCTTACCTTTCATCTCCCTTTTCTCTCAATTTCCATTATTTTCATAATTAAATGTGCCAAAAATTCCATTTTGCCTTTCCAAAGCCTTAGCCATTTCCTTTGCCAAATTCCTTAGCCATAAACAATCACAAGTGATCCCCATCACTAGGATTTTGCCCAACATTCAACTTGGAATAAGTGTCCCATCATGTGTGGTTATTATTTTTACTTTATTTACTTTTATTACATTGAATTTTCACTAGAGCTATTACAAGATCTATGAATAACGAGGAGTATACTAGTAGGTTCTTGGATTTATTGAGGTATATACCTTGTCTTAAGGAGGAGAAACCTAATATTCAGAGATTCATCATTAGGTTGTCGATAAAATTGAAGGACAAGATTGATATTGATGAGCCTAGATCATTGGAGGAAGCCGTAAAAAATATAAAGTGTGGTTATGAGCAATCAAAATATATGTATGAATCCAAATAGGAGTGGAATGGTAATAACAATAAAAAGGGAAAATGGGATAAGAAGTGAGGAATATTACCAGATACAAGAAACAAAGAGAACGTAGTGTCACATAAGAGGTTCAATACAACTGATAAAGGACAAGGATTTTAGTATGAGGAGTAGAACAAGCGGGATGATAGGAAGCCTTTACAATATTAGCCTTGTGGATAGGACCATCGTAGGAGAGATTGTGTGCAACATTAGAGTGGCATACTGCAGATTTATAGTGCTCAAGAAGCACAAATGGTTGGGGATGTTGGGCAGAGTATTCCTTGAATTTATGCATCTTTGGATAATAAGTAGGTTGATCAACATGCATATATTATTGAGATGGAAGGTAATATTTGTGATTAAGTTATTTCTATTTTGATTGACCCTGGATCTAACTATAGTTATATCAGTCATGACCTGGTAGATAAGCGTGGTTTGAATAAATAAGTACATGCATATTCTTGGTCAGTGTAGTTGGCTATAGGTACTAAGAAATGATTTCATCATTGGGTAAGAGTTTGTGCATTTGAGTTGAATGGTATGTCTACATCAACGCATATGAATGTCCTTCCATTGGGTTCGTACAATATGCTTCTAGGTATGGATTGGTTGTATCTTCATAGTACTAAGGTAGACTGCTATGATAGGGATATTGAGTGCTTTGATGACAATGCATAGTAGAGATTTGTGCATGATAAGAAGAAGGCGACAAGGGTTAGAATGGTTATAGGTATGTAGGCAAAGCACAATTGTAGGAAAGGGTGTGTCTTATTTGTAGTGCATATTTCCAATGACAAAGGTAAGGATGTTGAGGATGTTGAGGTCTTGAACAGTTACCCAGTTTTACAACAATTTCAGGATGTATTCCCAAAAAATATCTCAGAGTTATCGCCTCAAGGGCACTCTACAGGATGAGCACTCTAGAGGTAGTGGAATTGAAGTTGCAATTGAAGAAAATGCTTGACAATGGTTACATTAGGCCAAGTGTGTTTCCTTGGGGTGCACTAATGTTGTTTGTGAAGAAGAAAGATGGTACCCTCAAGTTATTCATCGATTATGGGCAATTGAACAAGGTGATGATTAAGAATAGGTACCGTTTGTTGAGGATTGATGACTTGTTTGATCAGCTGAAAGGAGTGGCATTGTTCTCAAATATTAAGGGTTAGTTTTTAACCCTCAATCGAGTTATTTTTTTAGCTCTCAAGGGCGCTTGAATGGATCGATTGAGCCATTTTTTTTTCCACCAAAACATAACCTATTTCACCAAAAAAATTAACCCAGCTCCATGTTTTTGCCCATAATTGATATTAATACATCACTTTATATAATTTACATGAATACATTAAAATAATTATCGAGGCCACCTCAATATAATGATCTTCATCTATGTGTTTGCTGAGAAAATTCGTAGGTAGCATGTAGAATCCCAATGAGGCATCAATTAATGGCTCCTCATTGAATGTGGATGGACTGATAGGATTGCAGTGAGCAAGTCGATGCATGGGTGTAGTACTGTAACTGATTACATACCTTGGTATATCTCTTGAAGTGTTCGTTTCCATGGGTTTCCTTGTAACAATGGTTTTCATGCTATTCGTTACATGAATGTTCTCTAGGGGTGAAGGGGGGGGGGAGAGAGCGGGTGTTGCCACATCCCATCGATT
>APFE030080315.1:32109-46270 GCA_000404065.3 Pinus taeda
CCCCCCCCCCCAACCCACCATTTTTCCACCTTATTTACCCGATATGCAGAAAGTAAATGTCCTATTTATTATTATTGAATAGTTGATTAATGTCAGTAAATTAGATAGATCATAAATCTTAGGTTTCTATGTAATCATGTGATTCATGATGACTATATAGATGGGATGGTCCATTGTGATACATTGATATTGTATGGGGGTGATAACTCTGACATAAAATGGTATCAAAGTAAGAAGAGCCTATGAAATGGGAAGAATAAAATAAAAATGAGGAAGCAAATGTTATGTTCATAGAGGATAAGATGATGTTGCGTATGGAAGGTTTTTTGCTAGACTTGTTGGAAATGTAACTAGTTCCAGCCTTCATAATTGTTGTTGTACTCATTTCAATATATATTCTATGCAACGAATAAGAAAATAAAATAAAAAGTTATTATTTTAAAGCATAGGTTTCATGCTCATTATTGATGGTATTCTAGGTAAAAGCATGTTCGTCATGCTTCTAGGGTTTGTTAGGTCATAGGAGTTACTGTCACGAGTCAAGAAAGTCAACATCATGTTTATAAGACCCTTCTAGGAAAAATGTAATTAAATAAGGAATTATTTTTTAGTCTAGAAAGTTTTGGAAACTCCAAAAATACAAGTCGGCCTTGGTAACTTCAAGTTTGCCTAAAGAAGGAAATTCAACCCCTTGGAAAGGCTATAAATACAAGTACTTTGACCCCATTTGTGACTCACTCACTCACAAGTTTGATTTCAAGAAGGAAGTTAGATCTATAGGTGGGAAGCAAGAGAGAAAGATAGTGGAGGTCTAAAAGAATAAAGGAAGGAAGAAAATCTTGTGTTTGGGCTCTATTTCTCACACACATGGAAAGGATTACGGTTTTTGCAGCTTCCAAGAAGGCCAAAATTGCAGGTTCGAGTTGCAGTATCAATTAGCTGGGAAAGAAAGATATTCTAGTTTGACTTCGTTGATCTTGGAAGGAGATGTCTTGATCAAGGAAGACTTCTTGAAGCGTTGACTTATATTTTCTGCAACAACTACAGGGCTAAAGTTGTAAGTCAAAGCAATAGTTCTAAAGCTGGAAAGTCGAAGTTGCAGTTTGAAGTTGGTTGGTGCTAGATTATGGAAAGACATGACTAGAAGGGCTGACTTGATACTTGGAGGAGGACTTGGTCTAGGGATTAGGTCTTTGTTGTCCCATTTGAAGTACATTCTATAAGAAGAGAATATTTATATGGGATTTTCACTTCGAGGGGTTTTGTCCCTAGTTGAGAGCCTCATTTCTGCGTTCTATGTTGCTACTCTTTTTTTCTTGATATTTTTTATGAAAATATCTAAATTAAGAACACAAGAAGACTAAATAAATTCACAAGAAAATATTAAGGTTAAGGAAAATTGGAATTAATAGCTGCAACTTTACATTTTTCCACCAAAAATAAGAGACGGGGAAGAAAATAACATTCATGAAGTGTTGGACATGGAAGTCGTAAGATGTAGGAACAACAGGAACCCATGAAGAAAGAAATGGTTGAAGAATGAAGAGACTAAAGAATGGTTGAGGCTACAATGCTCTTTGGCTTGACAACCCAATGATCTTTGAAATTTAGACAAAAAGGAAATTAAGGCTAGTTTTGTAATATTTATGTAGAAAATGATTAATAAATAAAGAAAAGAGGCTAATCAGATTGTTAGTGTTTTTTTTCCTTCTCCATATTTAATTTATTGTGTTTATATGATGATATCGTTATTTATTACAATAAATGATCTATCAATTTTTGTTGTGCATACGTAATTAACATCATTAAATGATATAGGTCATACATGTTGTTGGGGTTTTGTATAATCATATCATTTTAATATGACACATGTTAATATGGCACTTTTTTTATTAATCATTTTAATAAAAAAATTAAAAATATCATAACTACTTTTGAGATAAATCTCAATCTTTGTTTTGTTTTGTGACTCTTTTAAAATATTTATGGAAGTTAAAATCATATGATTAGTTAATAATTATTGATAAATTAAATTAAAATCTTAAAGTCTTATTCTAAATGCTATCACCATAACTATGTAAAAGAAAATGGAATACCAATAATAAATTTAAGATTGATAAAAATATTTAAACTATGACATTATTCATAACTTAAGCATGAGCATTAGTAAGGTCATTTTTTTTCAACAAAATTGATGTTAGGAGTGCTTGAACCTTGTTTTTGATGGTGGAAATAGATTGAGCACCATAAAAAACTGTTAGAGCACCCAAAATCTTGAAACTTGACAATAGTAACCTAAATTTCCAAAAAATTCAATTAGATTTATAATCAAAATCACGCTGAAATTTATTAGTTTTCTAGCAAAAATGACACATTGTTAAACTATACTATTATAAATTAAATACGCCACTAAACCTAAATTATGAAATATAAAACATTAAACAACTCTAAGTGAATCTAAAAGATTCAAGCTTTTTGTCTCAACCTATTTAAAATAAATTAATATGATTGTCTCTGGCTCTATACGCCAATTTCCGGGTTTATCGCTGCAAGACTAGCAGTCAATACCGCAACTTCTTCCTTCACCCCTCTCCTCTCCTCTCCCGCTCAATACGGTGATATTTCTCTATCCCTTCCTTCCGTGTTATTGCTGCGGGGCTTCATGACAGCCGCTCTCCTTACGGCCCGACCCAAGACGCCTAGGAGTCAATATGTCTTTCTATCTCCCGCTCTATACGCCAATTTCCGCGTCTATCGCTGCAAGACCGCAACTTCCTTCGCTCAATACGACAATTTCCGCGTCTATCGCTGCAAGACCAGCAGTCAATACCGCAGTCAATCTCCTCTCCCGCTCAATACGGCGATTTCTCTATCCCTTCCGTGTTATTGCTGTGAGAGCCGCTCTCCTTATAAATATGTACATATATCTAGCAACACAACTCACTCAACTTTGCAGGGTGTTTTGAGTTTCTAAAGGCGTTGTTGTTGTGATGCTACCGTGCTTCCTGTTCATGGTGGTCACTCTAACTGTAAGTGCAGCAGCTGTTAATTTGAGTAGTGATCGGACCGATTCTGCTTCTTCTGATGAATTTGCTTTTAATGGACGTGCTGTGCTGGACGAGAAAAGTGACAAATGCCGATCATCAATGGACCGTCACGAGAAAAGGGATATTGAAGCTCTTCTGGATTTTAAAAGACACGTCAAATCGGATCCATCTGGAATGTTGTCCAACTGGAAAGCAGAGAACTCACAGCAGGTGTGCTCCTGGCATGGTATTACCTGCAGGAAACACACTAGAAGAGTTGTCGCTGTAATACTTCCTAATACCAGATTGAGGGATGAGGATCACGGATTGAATGGTACCCTTCCCCCATTGCTGGCCAACCTCTCCTTATTGCACACGCTGGATCTCTCGGGTAATTATTTTAGAGGAGGAATTCCAGCTGGATTCGCGCAGCTTAAAGCGCTGAGAATACTTGATCTTAGCTACAATCAGTACCTGGGAGGATCTATTCCAAAAGCACTGTTGAATCGCACACGCCTCAAAAGGATCGACCTTTCAGGAAGCAACTTCACAGGGACCATACCAGCAGACTTTGGTCGCCTGATCGAGTTGGAAGAGCTCAGCATCAGTGATAATAATCTGGGTGGAAGTATTCCAGCTGGATTCGCGCAGCTTAAAGCGCTGAGAATACTTGATCTTAGCTACAACCAGTACCTGGGAGGATGATCTATTCCAAAAGCACTGTCTAATTGCACACGCCTCAAAAGGATCGACCTTACAGGAAGCAACTTCACAGGGACCATACCAGCAGACTTTGGTCGCCTGATCGAGTTGGAAGAGCTCAGCGTCGATTCTAATTATCTGGGTGGAAGTATTCCAACTTCTTTGAGCAACTGCACATCTCTCCGTACATTATACATTTCATTTAACAATTTTACAGGAGGAATTCCACCTGGATTCGGGCAGCTTAAAGCGCTGAGAATACTTGATCTTAGCTACAATCAGTACCTGCGAGGATCTATTCCAAAAGAACTTTGTAATTGCACATGCCTCAAAAGGATCGGCCTTTCAGGAAACAGCTTCACAGGGAACATACCAGCAGACTTTGGTCGCCTGATCGAGTTGGAAGAGCTCAGCATAAGTGGTAACATCTGGAAGAGCTCAGCATAAGAGCAACTGCACATCTCTCCGTACATTATCCATTGCAGGTAACATCAGTGGTCCTCTCCTTTCCACCTTAAGCTACATGAGAAACCTGTCTTATCTTGACCTCTCGTTTAACAATTTCAGTGGTCCATTCTTTTCCATTGTGGATTCAATGAGAAGCCTGTCTTATCTTCACCTCTCATATAACAATTTCAGTGGTCCTCTCCCTTCCACCTTAACCTACATGAGAAACCTGTCTTATCTTGACCGGGGGAGGAACAATTTCAGTGGTGCACTCCCTTCCACCTTGGGTTCGGTGCAAAACCTATATTATCTTGACCTTTCATCTAACCATTTTAGTGGTCCAATCCCTTGGACTTTGGGTTACCTAAGAAACCTAAGTTATCTTCAACTCCAAGGCAATTATTTAAATGGTCACATCCCTATGCATTTGGGCAATTGCACTACACTTGTGTACATGAATTTATCTTATAATGTTTTGGGTGGTAAGATACCAAATGAATTGGGGTTGTTGCCTAACTTAGAGGAGCTTAGTTTAGAAGAAAACAAATTGTTTGGGAGAATACTATTTCAACTTGGTAATTTGAGCAATTTTAGACTTATGAGATTGCAAAATAATAACTTTAGTGGTGAAATTCCAAAAGATTTAGGAAATCTTCGTTCAATCCAAGTTTTAAATTTAAATTCAAATAATTTAACTGCCATCTCATATAGCATAGGTCAATTAAAATCTCTTAGGGTTTTGCACATAAACCATAACAATATTTATTGCCCTATTCCTAATACTATTTTTGGTCTAGTTTCATTGATGATTTTAGATCTATCTCAAAATAGTATAAAGGGACCAATTCCTAAGAGCTTTGGCAATTACACTTATCTACAATGGCTAGATTTAAGTGCAAATAGGTTGACAATTACACTTATCTACAATGGCTAGATTTAAGTGCAAATAGGTTGACAAGGGAATTGCCTAATCACCATGGATTATTCGATAACTTGGTGATGTTAAATATTAGTTATAATAATATGCATGGTGATATTCCTAAATGGATTACAAATCTCACAATGTTGAGTTATCTAGATTTATCCAACAATAAATTTAGTGGAAGAATGCCATTTCACCTTGAGAGACTTACGAGATTTGCACCCAATGTATCTTTGCTTGGAAAAAGTAATGGAATATATATCACAGCTCTACTTCCATATTCATATCCAATCTCCCTTCAATTCGGCCAAGTTTATGTGGAAAACACTTTCTTTGATTTGTCTAACAACAATCTTGTAGGAGAAATACCTACAAGCATAGGGAGTATGATCAGCTTGCGATGGCTAAATCTGTCTCGGAACCAATTTGAAGGGTCAATACCTACATCTCTTAGTAACATATCTGCTTTGGAGGTGTTGGACTTGGCCAAAAATAATTTGAGTGGAAGAATTCCTCAAGAACTCTCTAACATACATTGGTTGCGGGTTCTAGATGTTTCATGTAACAGCTTATGTGGACCAATTCCAAGAGGGACACAATTTTCAACTTTTGATGTTGCTTCATTTCAAAGTAATAAATGCTTATGGGGGTGTCCTATAGATCGATGTAGTAATCAAAAGGAAAGCCCTATGATAGAGGGTAATAGTACTAGCAATAATCCTCATGTTAAAGAGGGATGGTTAAGTCGTGTAAATGAAAATATGTCATTGTTAGCATTGAGTATAGGAACACGGATCGGACAACGCGACACCCATTACTGTATGGCTTACAACACGACACCCACTACTGTACGGCTTTACAATTGTTTTCTGGTCCAACATACGGTGAGCTCCAAAGTGGCTCCCAGGATTCCGCTTTTCGTATTTACTTACAAAATGTTTTTCACTTAAAAAAAATAATAATTCAATCCCATTCACATATAGATTGATAACAAACCGCACAAACAAATTAAATTATGGATAACAAACTGCACAAAAAAATTTAACATATTGTCTTTATTTATAAAGAAGCTCACAAATAATAACAAAATCTTAATTAAAATCTTGCACAGTAAATTTTTTCAAAAAAAAAAAAAAATACAACAAATCTTAATTAAAATCTTGCACAGTAATTTTTTTCAAAAAATAAAAAATACAATAAATCTTAATTAAAATCTTGCACAGTAATTTTTTTGTTTAGATAATTTTCGGCAAAATCACATAATTCATCATTTGTCGACCCGTTTCGAACCAACTAGTGTGGTTCATGGTCAGGACAAGTTGAAGATCCAGATCTAGTGCAACCTGTTAAATAGTCTAACCAGAGAATCAAACAGCTAAAAATTCTAACGGCTACTTTTCCACTCAAGAACCGAGTCAACCTTCCTTTAACCAATTTAATATTAAATTATTATTATATTTAAGGAGGTAGGTCAACCTGGTGAAAAATAAAACAAATCAAAGGTTAATTTTTCAAAATAATTCCTTTATATATTTAAAATATTAATCATATATATATATATAATATATATATAAGATATATATATATATATATATATATATATATATATATATTATATATATATATATATAACAATATTTATTTAAATTACTAATTCATTAAATATATAAATATATATGTATATTCTCATATTTTTATTTTATATCTAATCTTCTAATAATACCCTATTTGATGCTTAGTTATTAAAATATTATATATTTATTAGATAAAAATATATTTATTATTTAACCTAGGTAAAAGTAGATCAATGGTTAGTTAACAAAACCAAACCATTTATCTATTTAAATTATGAAATATATATATATATATATATTATATATTATATATATATATATATATATATATATATATATATTTTCAATACCTAACAATTCTAGTAGAATTTAAATTAATTATAAGTATAAATCTAAATAAAACAAATTTTATATTAATTAGATTCTAGGAGTATTTTAATTTTCTTTTATTTTTTATTTTTCGACAAAACAATTTTAATTAATTAATTAATTTAATTCTAAATATATTTATAAAAATAGCAAAATAGCAAAATAAATAAATAAATTTTAGGGTAATAAAAATACCCTACAATCTAAGGAAAGATCAAATTATCTTTAATTACCCGATTAAATATATATAATAAGCTAGGTCATAAATAAAATAAACTTAGAGGAAGGATCAAAAGATAAAAAATACAACATGGAAGGAAGAAGAAAATGTAAGTAGAAAAAAAAAAAAAAGTAGGTTTCAGGTAAATGTGTATTCATTGCTCTACAACCCAACCTTTATTCTTGCGCAGGGATTAACAACGCAATGGAATAATTTTAAAAATATTGGTATGATGAAAAACAAGATGGAAAGGAATATCGTAATTACAGTGATTTGTTTTGATTTTCAGATAGACATGAGCTCTGCATAGAGACAGATCAATAGTGCAATATGAGAAGGATTTGCTTGATATCTTCTTAATTGAGTTCTATGTAATGATCTTTGGTAAAAGATGTTAATCACATTGTTGGGAATATATGACTCATTTTTAACATATTTCAGAATATTTTAGAGAAGAGAAATATTATTAAAAATAACTTGAGTTTAAATACCCTCTAATGAATATAACTTGGGATTTTCATTTTCATCGCAACTCTTATATATATATATAAATAACAAAGAAAAAAAAAAATTATTTTTTTCTTTTCTTTTTGGAACAACTCTTTATATATATATATATAACAAATAAGAAAATGTTTAACAATATTTTTTTCCTTTTTGGAAAAACCGCATTTGAACAAATTATGTATAGAGACAAACACGTGCATAACAATGATATTTTGCAATACGTATTCTTAGGGCGGTCAATGATGTTGATTTCTCTTATGTTGATAGTTGCTTGTGTCATTCTTTTACTTAATTGATTAAATTCTTCTTTTTCTTATTATTATTATTATGTTCTTCATCATCAAACAAATACCAAAACATGAAGATCATCAAAGGAAAATACACACCAGATGTAGGCTATAAGTCAAGGCTAAAACCTCTATAGAGAGGAAAACTCAAACAAATCTCTTATTTTCTTCAGGAACCAAAAGAAATGAGACAACCAAGACCTTTTGACTAATAGTATGATCTCCTCCAATCCACCAACTCAACTTCCAAAGAATACTAGTCAATATCTCAAAAGTCAACACGAATGCATCTCCAATATCCAAGTCAATATCTATTAATAGGGGGCCTTCACCTTCTTGGTTATTTAATTATATCCATGAGGTTATTCTGTTTTCATAGTGAGTTATTATTTATCCTTGGTTCTAATTTGGTTTATTGTATTGCATTTATACTTTTATATTATTATTACAACTATTCCTAGTTTATTTTATTTTAGTTATTTTCTTAGCAAATCATCTCTCTAAGTTAACAATAAAAAGTATGGTATATCTTGATTAGTATTCTAATATAAATAATATATATATAATATATAGTTATAGTATATATATAAAATTATCTCATTAAATAAATTAAATTATTTAATAAACAATCCTATTAACTTTTAGATTTTTTCGATAATTAGGACCATTAATAAATACAAATTAACTTTACTTTTTAAAATAACCATCATGATTATTAATTCTCTTAGTTTACCTTAACAAACTAATTTATATATTTAGTAAAATTAAATTAATAATTTAAGGCTTTAAACTTACCATTAAATTATATATTTATTTACATCCTAATAACATTGGTACTCATTGTACCTGATTTTACATATTTATAGAAATAGATTATTATATTATTAATCTTAAGATTATTATCAAAATAAAAGAATAATATTAAATTTATTAATATAATTTTGACCTGGCCTTAATTATACCTAATTTTACTTATTTATAGAAGTAGGGTAATATATTATTAATCTTAAGATTATTAAAATAAAAAATAATATTAAATTTATTAATATAATTTTGACCTGGCCTTAGAGTCCAAATTAGCCGTTAATTAGCTGTTATGTAGCCGTTGGAGTCTCTGCTCAGTCTATTTAACATGCTAGGCCAGATTTATTTCTTCACTTGTCTTGACGATGAACCACACTAGTTGGTTCGAAACACGTCGACAAAGGTCTTTTTCATGTGATTTACGCCGAAGCTCTTCTTACAGACATTTTTGGGGGTTGGGAGGGACGTTTTCGATAAATTAGCTTGAAAGCCATCACTGGATCTCAAGGTTGAATTCTAGTTTGTGAGTTGTGACAAAATTATAATTGAAAAAGTACAAAACTTTATTGTGGATGGCCTATTTTTTGAGTTGGGCATTTATAAATTATACCCCAACTGTTGGAAATACTAAGAGGGGGGTTGAATCAATATTTCATTACTTTTGACAAATTTTCATTTAGTTAATCTTGAAATTGAATTCACATCACATAATCAATCATCCACATTGTATGAACACAAAAATTAAAGTGCAAAACAAAATTTGAAGAAGAAATACTTGAAAACAATATTTAATTTATTACGATATTGTGAGGACGCCAATCCTCTATAAGCACCAACTTACAAAAATTGCAGGGTCCAACCTGCCAAGAAGATGAGGACACCAATGCTTAATAAGAACCAAATTAGAGTAAATGTAGGCTCCAACCTGTTAATTTTTCATGAAATTCTGCAACTACTTAAATGAATAACTGAAAACTGAAATTAATTAACTTTCACCAAGATACAAAGTTTCTTAAGAGAAGCAACAAAATAAAAACAAAAAGATAAAAACACATCACACAAATTGACACATTTTTCTTAGGAAACCCAAAAAGGAAAACGTGTTTGCTTGATGTGCCTATTTTATTGATTTCCTTCGAGCAATTGAATCTATTACAAAGCTATCTGTATCTCTTGAGAAAGCGTTATGCTACTCACAATAAATCTCAGTTGATACAATTGATCTTGGCCTGCCTTGATCACTACTTGATCTCAGTTCTTACACATAATTAATCATTTGTTGCCTCCTTGACTTGCTCTACAAACCTTGTTGTCTTGCTTCAATTCCACTCCTCCTTCCTTACGCACTTGAGCCCTTTATTCCTAACGCACTTTAGGCCCTATTTCTTAGTGCATTTCAACTCCTATTTTTTGGGACCCCAACTTTTTCTTGCTCACAACCAACTCCTTAATCCTAGTGCACATGTGCTCCTATTTCTTAGGACACAATTATTGCACTCCACAATCAAGGCTCTCTCACAAACTCAGTGAGCTTTGTCTTGTCACAAACCTTTGTGCACAAAACAATTGATTTTTCTTGTGCTTCCATCCTTCTTTTATAGATTCGATCCATGCTAAATTGGGCTAGTTCAAATTTAGAACTCAAGCTTTGATAGCGAGTTAACTGAGAGTGTTACTCGCTCTTCTTCCAATCATCATTGGATTTGTTAACTCATGCTCTCTCCAATCAACACTGGAGATCTAATTCACTCTAATTGAATTGCTAACTACCACCTTGTTTTATAGTCAAACTGATGAAGACATCCGCTTCACTAAAGCTCCAGCTCTACGAATGCTAGCTTGATGATTATTCCAGTAAAATAGAAATAACTCATCTTAACTGAACTCTAACTCATGAGGACTATTCAAGGTCTTCACTGGTTAAGGAACAAGCCAAAAGACCTTGCTCGCTACATTTTCAACACTTCCTCTCAAGAAGGAAGGTACTTCTGGAAGAAACTTGTCCACCTGGATCTATCTTCAACACTACAAAATTATTCGTTGTTGTAATTGCTCCCTCTAAACTAGAAGACTTCCCAAATTTCTGTTGTGAAATCTGATTTGAAGACCTATTATTTCCAACCATTCTCTGCGAGTTTATCACCTTAGCCATAAGTTCCATGTACCCTGTGTATCTCGGTGGCTGCTTACTCTACTTGAAGGTGGTATTGGAAGATCAAACTCTCTCTTGATCCCCCGTAAAAAACTCTTCTAACCACTTGGATCGAACTCTCCCTCTAATGGGAGTCATTGACTAGGTGGATGCTTCTAATTGCCCTAGGCTCTCCTCATCATCTTGCTGGTCGGCCCAACTACCAACTAGACAAGATTCAAACTGAGATATTGGCTGAAACTGCACCTTGAGTAGCTTCTTCTCAAGTACTTTATCTTGCTCTTTCTCTAAGAACTTCCTCAGAGCTTTTCTCCTCAACCATCAATTCTCTACTCTGTGCACTTCTTGCCTTGTTGCTCAAGGTTACGCCCGTCTCTACTTGGAACTTGTAGAGATTCTTCATTCTCACACCTATTTGCTTCCTACATACCATAAGCTAAGTGATGGAGGTAAGCCTTATCTTTGTTGAGGATAACATCATAACCCTTGTCCTTAAGGGTAGCTACTGAAACAAGATTCTGCTTCAAACCTGGAACATAGAGGACATCTTTGAGATGAAGGGGATTACCTGACTCCCTCTGAAAACTGACAGTACCAACTCCTCTAGTTGCACACATGCCATCATCTCCTAGCTCAATCTGAAATGATGTGTCCTTCTCCTTTAGGTGGTTGAAATACTTCTTGTTCCCATTCGTGTGGAAGGATGCTCCTAAATCAATATACCATGCACTGCTATCTGTTGAGCTTACCATGCAAGCTATCAATGAGAAATATTTATCGAACTGGGCAGAAAACGTGTGTACCTATGTTGATGCAGCCACATGATCCTTACTTGACTCCTTCTGATTAGGACACTTAGTGGCATAGTGACCAAATTCATGGCAATGGAAGTAATTGATCTTGCTTAGGTCCTTCTTCTTCTCGCCCTTCTGACTGGTATTGGCCTCTCTTTGACCCTTCTTACCCTTGGTCCTGCTAACTTTTCCTCTGAGGGAAAAGTTCTCCTCATTCTCTGCTGGATCTTCTCTACTACCTCTTCTTCCTCTTCAGATTTCTTCTTGAACACAATCACTCCATGAACTTTCCCAACTGAGAATATTCTCATTGCCACTCATCGCATCCTGGAAACTATACCAAGACTTATGGAGTCCCAAAAGAGCAAGACTCACAAGGTCTTTTTCTGCCATTGTCTTACTGCCACCACTTAGCTCATCTCGAACCTAAGTGAACTTTGAAAGATATGTGATGATGGACTCCCCTTTGCTCATTCATATACTTCTTAGCTTGTCTTTGAGAGCAAGCTTTCTAGCATCACTGAAGATCTGATATAGATATAAGATGGATTTAAACATCTCATATGTTGTCCTCTTCTCATGGAGATGAGGATAATATGATCCCAAATCCCCTCAAGAATGATCCTCCTCACCTGTTGTCATTCTTGTTATGTTAGGCTAACTGTTGGGCATCTATAGGTGGCACTATTCGCTGCTCCAAAAACTCTATCACCCCATTATCTTCCAACACCACTAATATCTGCTCCTTCCATGCACATAAATTCAAGGCTCCATGTAAACTATGATATGACCTTAGTCCTAGGAATGCCATACTGGTATCGAAGGAACTGCTTAGCTCTTCAAACTCTAGTGTGAGCCTTCCTGACTGATCTGTGCTCTTGACTAATTGATCAACTTGGTGTTGGTCTTTATACTAATCTCTGCTCTGAAACCATG
The DNA here is from genome assembly GCA_000404065.3 of Pinus taeda. Lineage (NCBI taxonomy): Eukaryota > Viridiplantae > Streptophyta > Pinopsida > Pinales > Pinaceae > Pinus > Pinus taeda. The sequence goes on from APFE030080315.1 coordinate 44,850, forward strand.
TTAATTTTCTATGAAATTCTGCAACTACTTATATGAATAACTAAAAACTGAAACTAGTTAACTTTCACCAAGATACTGAGTTTCCTAACAACAAAGAAGCAATGAAATAAAAACATAGAGATAAAAAACAATGTAATCTTTGAAACGAGAACTGATTCAATTACCCATTTCGTTGAGGTAGAAAAAAGTCAACCGATTTTGAAAAGTGGTGATGCAGAATACACTTTTTTCTTTTCTTTTTCGGAGCATATTTTTGACACTTTAAATTTCTTATGTATCAAAAATAAATATTTGTTCTTAAATGTTAGTGTTTTTCATGTTGATATTGAAACATGTTGATGCAACATCAACTTTTTTTTAGAGAGCTTATTTTTTACACTTCAAATTTTTTAATGTATTAAGTGAAGGTATTTTTTTTTAAATGTTACATTTTTTGACACTTAAATTTATTTTTTTGTCCATTTTTTTTTGAATTCATAATTACTTAACAAATTTTCTAGTTGTGTTAATTTTCTTTTTAAATGTGATTTACTTTAAAAAGTAAATATAAAAAAAAAATATAAAAAAGACAAAAAAACATTAAAAATGTTTAAAAAAAAAGCTCTCTTCATTTAAACCATAAAAAAATTTGGAAAGAGGAAAAAAAGAAAAATGAAAAAAAAGAACCATAAAATTTAAGGTAAAGTAAAAATACAAAAATTGAAAAAAGAGCATTAAAAGAATAAAAAAAATTAAAAACAAAGCGGGTAGATTTATAAAAAAGAGAAGAAAGGAGAGAATTAACCAAAGAAACAAACAAAATAAAATACTACTAAAATTAAGATTAAAAGACATTTAAAAAAACGTAAAAAAACAAAATATACTAAAATTAAATAAAAAAACCACAAAAACAATGTAAATTTAAAAAAAGTAATATATTTTTTTCAAATATAAAAAAAAAACAAATAAACATTTATATATATAATATATATAAATATATAATATATAGTATAATATATATATATAATTTTAATATAATATAATATATATATATAGTATATAATAGATATAGGATATATATAATGGGATATATATAAAGAAAAAATTTTGACCCCGTCGTCTGCCGTGGAGGCGCAGCAGCTGGGACGTAGGAGCCAGTGTCGCGGCCAGCATGTCGCTCAAGGTCAACCGATCCTGGATAGGAGCGCGCCGGGAGTGTGGCAGGTCAATTCACTCGATTTCGAAGACCACCAACTGCAGCTGACCACCTATGGGGGTGCGACCCTGGGTGATGGAGCTGCACGAGGCTCCATTGCCTAGAGCTGTGCCCCCACGGGCAACTAGGTGGTGGGAATCGACCTGCCACCACTGGGTGGCTAGGTCGTGGTAGGTTGATTCTGGGGATTGACCTGCCACCATAAAGCCACTCGGGTCACGCCCCC